>JACEGR010003173.1:0-110560 GCA_014170235.1 Listronotus bonariensis | reverse complement strand
TCTTAATTAGTTTTCGAAAAACAGCGTTAAAAATGTCTTGGTAACCGCCCTTTTTATTGATTTGTTAAAAACAAATGATGATTAAAAAGGGCTTATACAATATTTTAATGATTTTTAATAAACCCCTATTTTATTACCGTAAAAATCCAATTTTCTGTTTTACCAGAAGTGCCACAGAAATTGACTTTCGGCAGTAAAGAACTCAACAATTCAAATGGAAACCAATATCTTAAGCTATAAATCCAGGATTAACATTTATTTTTCAATCTTTTTTGTTAATTATATCATATCTTTAAATATAATAATTTTTAAGATAGAAATAGTAAAACGCTAGGCTGCCTTAAAAAGAGCGAATATGTTTTAACGTTTCACCATCAATAACTTAAAACAATTAAGTTTGAGATAGAATATAATTAGATTAAAAGAGAAGTATTTAGTTTTAATTTAAGGCTTAAGGTTGTGGTTTCCATTTGAATTATTGGAAGGTCTTTACTGCTAATAGTCAAATTCTGTGGCACTTCCGGTAAAACCGGAAACTGGATTTTTACGGTGATAGGATATACGGGTTATTAAATATGTATAAAAAAATTGCCTTAGCCCTTTTCTATTATTATTTGTTTTTTAACAAATTGTTAAAAATGACAGTGAACGCCATTTTTTCGAAAACTAATGAAGATAGCTGTAACTGTGGTGTTTGTATTTTCCTCGGAATTGCCTGTAGAATTGATTTTTAGAAAAATATTTGGGGTGTTCCATTTAAAATAGAAGAGTTAATGGAACTTTTGGTTAAACCGGATGTTCCATATAAAATTTAAAACATTAGAAATCTGCGTTCTATCCAACCATACATTTGACCAAAATTTTAAAATCGTATAACACTTGTCAAGACAATAACAGGCTTACTAGTAATCTCGTAGGCAGCCAGTATTTTAAAATCTTATTGAGATATACGTATTTAATTTTCAAATTAGGTATTATTGCCTTTCTCCCTGGTTTGATGGCACAATGTTTATAATTTCCATCCTATGTGTTTATGGTTTAAATTAAATGCTAATACAAAAATAATGTATAAACAAACTGACGAAGATGATGCCATTCACTACTTTCTTTAAATTTTTATTTGGCAGCATGCCTGTTTAATTAATACATTATTTATTTAGATAGTTTATAAATTCTTTAAATAAAATAATAATAAAACACGAGAGATACTCTTAGAATATTAATAAATTTTTTCTTTTAGTTTCCTTAAAACCCTTAAACAACTAATTTTATCAGTAGGAAATAATAAAAAATATCAGTTTGTTAGGCTAATTCTGTAGTTTTCAAATTAGAAATTAGATTTTCACTTAACTCTTTAAAACTCTTTAAATATACAGGCTACGACAAAATGTATGATTTTTTAAAATTGAATACCCTACAGATTATTTCACCATTAAAAAGATCTTTTATAACCCAAGTTTTTGAAATGTAACCATGCAAATCTGATAACTAAAACTTTTAATTCCCATTAGAAACGTTAAAGTCCGTCAAAACCGGCTTAGTGTGTAAAGGCGCTTATTCTTCACATTTGGATGACCATATTTCCGAGACCTATAAAGATGATATATTAAATGTAGTTTTTTTCAAAGCTCTTTAGAAGATCTTTTTATTAGTGATATAATATACAGGGTATTCCATTAAAAACATATTTTTGCCCTACCCTGTATATTTAGGAGATATTAAAAATCTAATTTTTGAATCAGAAACTACAGAATCAACCCAAAAAGTGACATAATTATTTATTTTGTATTATAAAAAATAAAAAGTTAAGGGATGTTTAAATTTATAACTTGACCCCCGTACATATTAATTTGGGAACATACATAAAAACCCATCATCCCAAGATAATAATTTAAGAAGTAAATACTCCTGACTATTCAAAATCACTTTTTATTACGGTAACAACATGAAAAAAGATAATTAAAAATGAAAGTAAGTAATAGTTTGGCAAACAGTTAAATATTATGTATGTGAGTCAACTTGCGTGAAAAAAATTAATAATATCTAATTATATTACTATGCCATTGTCAGGATATGGAGAGGCGAATAATTAAATGACTAATTAAATTTTAGATATGATCCATTTTGTTGTTGCAACATATTATCAAAAATATATTATTTGGGATTTTTGGCAGGTAGGACCATTTGGGTCCGAGTTTTCGGGTATAGACTAGTTTACAAAGAGTTGATAAGTATTATTAGATGTAAACTATAATAAGGACCTTTATAAGAAGCTCATACTACAAAAAATAATCATATTTTTTCAATTTTTTTTCCTCGATCATTTTTTAACATCAAGTCTGCGGCGTGCGTATTTTTGACCAGAATTCCTTCGTCTATCTGCTCAAGAAAAACGGTCAGATAAGGGCATGTACATTTTTGACCAGGGATATTAAATTGTATTCCTACCTTACGGTACTACGGTACGACGCCCGTCAGGGTAATTAAAACAGTTTTAGGGAATCACGAATGGTTAGTTCTTGTAAGCAAGTCGTTTTTTTTTAATTCCCTAAATAAACCCAAGAATAATAACACACTTACGAATGGTTAGTTCTGGTAAACAAGTCCTTTTTTATTCCTTAATTAAACTAAGACTAATACACACTATGAATCCACTTAAGAATGCTATTCCCACCTTTATCATTAAAATTACACCCTTTATAAAAATCATTTATTTTTGCCAAAATCATGAAAATTGCTTAAATTTTTACAAAAGCAAACTTTTAAAAATAAAAACATATTCCTTAGTTCTGGCGTAAGAGAAACTAAAATTTAATACGTAAAAATCGGGCCCAGAAATCGTGTTGACCGAAGTTATCTTTCATATTCTTAAATAATACCTGCATCCTTTTGGTCGAAAATACATATAAGATAAACAGCACCCTTTACTTCTGGACGAAATTACATGTGTTTTTAGTAACTGCTCTAAATTTGGTCGAAATTACATCTGCCCCCAGTTTGACACTTTAATGTTTTTCTTTTGTCAATCTCTTAGCCTTATTTAAAACAGAAGTTCAAGGTTAGGCACATATTTCTTTTTACAGAACTTAGCGGTAAGTTTTAAGATTTTATATGGTTGCCCAAAAAAAACAAGTTTTTCATTTAGCTTAAAAAAAACAAGCTTTATTCTTCATGAAAAGTTTAGGTTTTTGAGCAAAAGAGGTCACCTACACATTTTCTTACCCCATTTCTTTTTGCCTTATACCGGGAAGATTTAAACACTTAACTGAGAGCCTAAAATATCCACGTTTACCAATATTGATTCTTAACTTGTTCTGCTAAAAAAGATATTTTAACTCTGTGTAGTAACTTTACATACCATATACATATGTATATCCACAGTCACAGCAGCTTAAAAAGTTTTAAACGCCATATTTGAGTCAAAACATATTTTTCTTCCAATTATCTATAGAGTCTTTAATTAACCTATGCTTAAGATAATAATTTCCAATGTGGAAAATATTGGCGTACTTGGTAATTCTTGGCATTCTTGATTATATTCAAAGAAATAAACCCACTTTTACAAGAAAGCTTTCTTTGATTGTCCGCTGATGATAGGAAATGTATTATTCTTTTATAGACAGTAGTTCTGCTTTACGTCCATGCAATTTTTTTTTTTGCAAAAGCAACATATATTTTACAGTCTCTCTAGAGAAAATTTATTGTCCATTATATTTTTTCTTAAGTTTCTAAGGTAATAAACTGTGGTTTACTATACTTAAAACACGCTTAGTGCAACGGTGCCTTGGTACCAAATAAAAACTTACTTATTAGTGTTTTTACTCCAAGCCGTTAAAAACAAGCGGTAAACAATGAGGATAGAAAAGGAGAGAAGAAACAACTCTAATTCAAAAATTGACACAATTTGAATCTTAAGTCCTTTTTTCGTGTTAACCGTATTCATCGAAAAAAACCGCATTTGAAATATCAATATAAATATTAGAGTTAAATAGAGATAGGTTTTCAAATGTTTTTAAAATGTTTTAAACCATATTTACACGAAAAAACGCCCTATTGGTTGGCGTATGACAGTTATGTCTCCCTCTTTTCTTTCTTTTCTATTTTCCTTAAAGTAAAAATAAACTTTAAACCGATTCCCCGGGTGTTCACCCGTGACGCATGAGTCATCACCCATCAGCTGATTGTCGGGTTTTTTTCAAGGACACGGGTAAAATCATATCCATGCACATTTGAATCAAATCACAACTTTTGGTAGTACCAACCGTTAATTTATGTAGGGAATTTTGTCAAAAGTCGTCACCCATAGGGGAAAATGGGAACCAGTCCTAAGTTGGCGCACGAGTTTTAACCTCTTACCCATGCCTCGCAGGTGTGAATCGTCAGAAGTCAAAGACTTTTTACCAGGGGTAAAAACCCCGTTTTAAAACCCCTAGGTGGGAATCGGCTAGTTATATTTTGGTAGCAATGCAGGCATTTCTACCTATCTGTCGATTTGTCTATGATGATTACTTTTTTCTTTAACCTGTTTTCATGTACAAAAAATGTTGAAAAGCACAAAAATCCTCACAACAGAAAGCCAGGTGGTACTTTTTCATACATCTTTTGTCGAGCTGGTATTATGTCCAAAAGCCAGAAGGGTGCAAGTGCACCTCCTTGCACCCCTCCAGACGCCCATGTATTACTCCTGAATAGGATATACATTTAAAATTAGAATACATGTGTAGTATTGTGTAGTTCCTAAAAGAACAGTAAGCGTTTGTTTTTGAGCGATATTGTTTAAAGGAAAAGGGTGGATGGGGTGAGATTTAATATTTCGAGTAATCATGTTTTTCTGGGCTTAACAGGGTGATGTTTTAGTGGCGTTAAGTAGAAAAATCAAATTTATTATTATGCATATTAAGTTTTGCGTCATTATCAAAGATTAAAAAGTATATTTTTAAACACATTTAGGCTTAAACTGTGGTTCAAAACCAATTGCGACCAAGTTAAGATCATCTTTAAACAAACTTTTACCATTATTTCTAAACATCATTTCAAATAATAAAAACGTTTCTCGAAAAGAGGTTGGTATTGCAAATTTTATCTTACCGCAAATTAACTATTAATGTACAAGATTCATTCAACTGTGATTATATAACATTAAAAAAAAACAAAACAACATAACTTTCCAACCATAAAACACACCCTGTATAACATCTAGACCTGAAAGAAAGTGAAATTAATACACTTGCCATATTAAGGTCGCCATCTAGTTTATTTACTTTTCTTGTAGGCCGATAATTTCACATTTAAATAAGACCTGTAAATGATTAATCGTGGTCTGCTACTAAATTTGAGATAATTAAGTTTATTGGATAATTTATTATTATACGAGGGATATTTATGTTTTTTTCTTGGTGTTATATATATTCTTTAAGATTTTAAAATTTATTTATATACCGGGTGTAACCGGTAGAAAAATGAATTTTGGTATATCGATATTTAAGATAAATATGGATTGGTTGGTCTATTCAGTTGTTTTCTATTTAAGTTAATAACTATTTTGATTGCATAAACAATTTTTGATAAATTGGCTTTTATTGTTCTTTAAGCTGTTTAAATTAATAACTTAACTCTAAGAACACCGTGTTGTATCAGATATTTTCAGAAATGTTTTAGTCTTTCTTGAAAACCAAAACAATTTATTTACTTTTTTGTTTATTTTTTAAAACAAGTTTTATTTTTTATTGTATTTCTATTTATATAAGTCATTAATTTTTTTGTTTGTTGCTTGCCCATAGCGATTTTTTTTTTGTTTTTTGATTCGTTCGTTTTAAATTTAGATTTATAAAAATAAATAGTTGCTTATTAATTTTATTAGAGCAAATAAATAAAAGAATTGGTCTTTAAAATTATTTAAATTTGTTTCATTTTAAAATAACAATAATTTTACATACATTAGGCTAAAACTTTTAACTTTGCCTTTATTAATTTATTAAAACTTAAACCAGAGACAAACTTTTTTTTCTTTTCTACTTATTGATAATAAGAATTTATGCATAATAGGTGTTTTAATTATTTTTTTATATACTTAAAAATTTATTGTCAAGTAAGTTTATTTTAAATGGAAAACCCTGCATCAAAAATGTATATTAGACTTTAAGTCAGTTACTGTTGGTTTTTAAGAAATTAATGGTATAAAAAGAGACGCAAAAATATTTATACTCTGATCACTATAAATTGAGAAAAACACCTGAACCAAAAATGCATTTTATTGGTTTTAATGAAAGTCAGTAACCCTAGTTATCACAATAAAAAATGTATTTTATTGTTTTAAAAACTACAGTAACCGGAGTTACTTACTAGGTATTCATTATCAATTATTTATAGTGGCCAAAGTAAAATTCTAAATATTTTTAAATTTTTCTGTTACTGTCAAACTGACAACTAATATAATAACATTTAATTAATAACCTTTCATTGTAAGAACTAGAATAGGTGGGTTTGCCATTTGGTTTCTTTTAGTATATAGTGTAGTAAATTTTAAATGTGGAATTTAATAAACAGTCGAAATTTGTTACCATATGCATGGTGTTCAATTAAAAAAACTTACTGGACAACGAAACTTTTGTTTTTGAGACTCTTTGTATATTTACCATTACTACCAATAGAATTAATATGTATTTGCAGACCAACATTTTTTATTTTAAGTTTCTTAATGTAAATAATCTTGTACAGGGGCAAAGGTATTTCGTGTATAGAGTTAGGGCACCCTGTATTTAAATACTATACAGTGTGTCTATATAAGTTGGCGTCAGAAGGAAAACTTTTTATTATTAATATTAGAAAAAAGTCATTTTTTATAAAAAAGTTCTGCAAGGTCCGAAACCCTAAAAAGATACCAAATTGTATCAGTCCCCTACGAGGTTTGGACAAAATTGTAATTTTTGCTTAGAAGTAAAGTACCTGTATTTTTGCTAATATCAAAAATTGTTACATAGAAAAAAATTTAAAATTAAAAATTACTTTTAAGTGTGGAATTTGGATTATTTACAAAAAAATGTTTTTTTGCGATAATGGTGAAAACTTGTACATTAGTGCACAGCATTTCATAATTATAAATGTCATAGGACAGTTTCAAATAAATTTTTTTATTGTATTGTGATCAAAGCAAGAAGAATGAATAATAAGATAATGTACAAATTTAAATTGTCTCGATTTTCGCAGAAAAAAACAATTAGAAAAGAACAAAATTACATATTTAAAAGTAATTTTTAATTCTGAACATTTTTCCCATTATAAAAATTTGCGATAAATAATAATAACACTGGGTTTTTATTAATAAATTAAATATGCCTTATCTGATTTTAATAAAATTTAGCTGTGGTACTTGTTTAAATAGGAAGTTAATTTAGCTCTAAATTAACTTTAATTTGTGTGACCAGTTGCGGCGTGAGGCACATCTCAGCTAATATATTGACCAAAAATGTACGGTACTGACTTCTGGGCAACTTGTGTATTTTTTCGGATAAAACACCTAGAAGTACAACTCTTTGTTTCTTAATATTTCAACGTAACCTGCTTAGTTTTGCAGAAAAAATAAATAAAATCCGCTAAACCGCATATTCCTCGACCATACAAGAAACATTAGGACATTTTTTTCTTTTAAAATTAAGTGTATTACCTTTCTCATAGCAATTAGGTAACAAAAACAACAAATACTTAATTAAATAACGTTTACATTTGTTGTTTACATGTTTATGACATTTTTTTTTTTTTTTGTAAAAACGGCTCAGGAATACGCCATTAAATTTTCTTACCGCAATTTGGAGACATTGAGAGTATACATAACTTTAGCTATTCTAAGAAAATTCCCATTTAATTCTTATGTTGACTTTAAATTTTGCCCCGGTAAATCTTCTTGATGCTAACATGTGTTTATATGCATGAGTTCACTGGCAAGTTCATTGGTGATACAAGACTTTCTCTTAAAGAAAAAAACGGTCTAGAAACGAAGAATTAACAGGCGGAAGATGTTTTCTGGTGTAATTAAAAAATGATATCGAGTTTCTTTTGCAAAATAATTAAAACCAGTTTTAACCTTTATTATTTTTATTTGGCAATAGTAATGTTTATAGTTTAAAGTAGTTTTTAAAATTGAAACATTATAATATTTTAATAAAATAAATTAAAACTATATTACAAAAATGTATCTAGTAGTACCAGAGTTTGGTAGTATTTGTATTTGACTGAATACTTTTTTTTGTCAGTATTCGGGATTCTGGATTGTCAATATCGGTTTTAAATCATAGTATTAAAATACTTACTTTGTATTCATATTTTGTTATTCAGATCCTATATTCGAATCGTGGCATTGGAATTCCGGTGTTGGAATACAGGTATTCAGTATTATAATACGGGTTTTGAAGTATTCGAATACTTACTTTGTATATTTTGTTACCTATAAGAAAAAAAAGCAACAAGATTAAAATTTTATTTTATTTTTGATGAGGGTCTTTTTTGTCAAAAATAATATAAATACTGCATCTGACCTCTGGTATAAAGATAAACCACTTTTTTTTAGCGATAAGTTTAATTCACAGACAATCACTTTGGGGGACTCTTTTATTTAGTGATAAGGACCTTTTTGTTTTGGTCAAAAAGTATTAATAAATACTAAATACTGGTATTTAAATACATCAATATTGGAATACTTTTTTCCTTGGTATTCGAATCTTTAGTATTCGAATACTTTTGAAATGCGGTATTCAAGATCCGTATTCAAATACACGATTTTAGTGTTTGACTCAACTCTGACTAGTATAAGTGCTAGATATCGCATAATTACAAAGTCAAAAATGGCAAGGATCAGTAATTTTTTTATTAATTAAACAAGTAGCTTTGACAGTTGTTAAATTATTTATAATATTAAATTATGGCATGAAACCCAAAAAGGAAACCTCACAAATTAAATTGCTCATGACGTTTTTAAATATGATTGCTTAAAATTAGTTTTTTTACTCAACAATAAATACTGAACTTAAAGATGAAAGGCATACTTCACGATCAGTCTTGCCTTAGATCCTACCTGAAGGTAGGTACGCAGGCAGGCCTGCAAGTAAGACCGATTTACAACGCATTACTTATAATTACTTTTTATCTCATGTAGTCCCCGGCTTGTTTCTCTATAAAAATATTTGATTAGTTATACAGATTGTTTTCATTTGCATATTGGAGGCAATGCGTTTTCCAACCTATGTTTAAATAAACTTTTTTCATAGAATTAGCTTTTATTTTTTTACGCAATAAAGAAGCACCTTGTTTGTATTCGATAAGAGTAGGAAAAAATACCCACCCTAAAAATTAGGGTGGTTATTTTAAGTGCTTTAATCCTATGATTTTACACTCAAACAATGAAAGAGGTTCAACAGCAGAATCAAAAAATCGACTTTTTTTGTTTTGACTTCTGACACTGAAAAATTGGTTTCTAGACACGTCCAGAGAATGTTCGGCCATGATGAGCTTTTAATTTTTGATAGAAAGATCCAACCCATTACAACTTTGCATATTTTTTTACTCTCATACACAAAAACAAACCCTATTTTACCATTTGTTAATCATACAGCAAAACTCTAAAAGAGTTTTTGTGGATATTTTAATAGCCTCAAAAGGGTCTTTTATACTTTTTTGATAAATCTAACCATTAAAAGCATATTCAATGCCAAAGATTGAAGAATTTAAAAAACTTCTACTATTTCTATGGAAAATTAAACGGTCTAAAAAAGGTCCCCTATATTTTTTAAGTAAGTTACAAAATTTACAAGAAAAAAACTTGGGTTTTAACTTTTTTAATTTTTAACCTTAAGTATCTTTTTATATTTATTAAAAAAGTATAAAAGATCTTTTTGTAGAAAATTTAATTTCCAATAGAAATCGTAGAAACTTAATTGTCAATCATTATTTTTTAGTAAGTTACAAAAATGAAAACAAGTTTTTTTTCTTAAAATTTCTTAGTATCTGACCTTAAATTTCTTTTAGTGGTTTGATATATTAAAAAGTATAAAATACTTTCTTTATAGAGCGTTTACATAAAACTTCTCTAGAGTTTTGCTGTATGATTAATGAATAGTGAGATATGATTTTTTTGTATGGGACTGAAAAAAATAACCAATCTGTAAAGAGGTGAATCATCCTAAGAAAATAAAGAGCCCAAGCATGCCTAGGAATCAAATTTTAGTGTCAAAAGTCAAAATAAAAATAGTCGATTTTTTTGACCCACCCTATTTAACAGTTTTATAGCAACCAATAAACAGTTTTTTTATAGCATAGCGAAAACTTATTACCCCAATAATGAAATGGTAAAATGTATTTATTGTTTATAACACGAACATTTAAAAATTTTATGCAGCCACTCTAGTTTCCACTTGATTGATCTGGTTTTTCAAATTATTAACAATTGAGTCAGATTTTAGTTAGCTTTAATTAAACGGCATCCACACCATACAAAATTGCAAACAATTTGTCTGGATTATGGTAGGGGAGCCCAAGAGGGATATTTCGGGATTTACTACAGCACGGCAGATTAATATACCGGATGATACCTTGTACCCGGGTTAAAAAACTTCACCAATATGAGCCCTATATACAGGGCCGATCGTAATGACAAAACTATACCAATCAGATTAGGAGATAGTGTGAGTTATTACATGGTAAACAGTGTATATTTTATTAACCTGACAATTTAAGAGTGACAAAGAAAGCGGAGGGCTACAAAGTTGTAAAAAAACGTCATTTGGACATTCTCAGCTTGGCCATTTTTATTAAGAAAATAATTGAAGGAAAACGAAATAATAACAATATTTTTTAACATATTAAAAGTCTATAGCCGCTTTCCCCACCGATGAGAAGGTATACATTATATATACAGGTTAAGCTAAATAACATAACACATAGGCAATGTGGAAAAGAGACAATCTAACTAAATCCCGGCATGTAAACATGCGTGACTAATACTGCTTGTTTTGTTATTCTATTACTCGCCGATGTACCAAAACTGCTTGCTCAAGCAGGATAACATTTTTTTCTTATCATCTAAGTTTGGCAACGCAATACCAATAAACCATATTACATATACCAAAAGTCTTTATGAAGCTCGAATAAATCCCCATTTAGCATCGTGGGCTCCCCTACTATTAACAATGCGACAATTTATACCATAGTCAAAATAACTAATTCAAGGTGATGGATTTTCGAATAGATATCAACAGTGCCGGATAACAGGCCTGTTTTCTACTAAAACAATTAAGCAAAGAGTTAATTTTTCGCCTTTGTGATGAAAGTCTTAAGGTTAAACTTTTAGTTTTACTTTTTCCTTCAATTTCCGCTTTTTTCCTTTAATTTGTGCCCTCCTAAGATATAATTCGGGACAAGAATTGGTTTATTTATTGTTATCCTACAAAGAAAAAAGGATTTCACCCAAAGACAAAACATAGAAGAAATAATTTATGTAACTTCTTTTTCCTGTTTACCTTAAATTTGCGCCTCCTCCCAATTTGGTGCTGAAGCGGTCGCTTCAAGATTTAGGCTTGATCCGGCACTGTATCGATAGTTTAGTAAGCAGGCTTAGTTTAAATAATTAAGAAGCTTTAATTTACATGTAAAAATAATATGTAATAAAATATCAACTATACTATTTTTTTATTCTTGCAGATTACCATCCTGGTAACGTTTCAAGTTACGTGGACAAATGCTAAAGCAGTAGTCGCTAAAAGTTCTTTAAAAGATGATGCTGCATCTACGGCCCAGTAAGTATGCTATGATGCCCCCTTTTTTCACTTTTTTTGTCAAAATGGCGCCCAGCTCTCAATTTGACATTTATATTTGTTATTTTTTACCAATATTACTGTTAACCGCAAATAAATTTCTGTCATCTATACTGATTGTCATAATTGTAAAAAAATGATATAATAATTTTGATATGGACAAGTAGTCGAGTCAAAGAAGTCGTAAAATAGGCAATCTTTGAAAGTCATGTATACAGTTCCGATTTTGATCTTTATTTATTAATATTTTAATTTGTCTATATTATTTAAAATAAGAAGCCTTCCAGAGGGGAAAAATAATTATTTGTATTATTTAATAAATATATGTCCATGTTATTTTTATGGGGTGTTCAAAAACTTATCGAGAAAATTTTAAGGGGTGATTCTTTATTAAAAAATAAGAAAAGAACTTTATATGAACATATTTTTAAGTCCTAGTTTTGAAACTACAGGGTGTTAAAATTTAAGAAAAATAATCGTTTTTTTATCATAACTTTTATACAAGTTGAGATATTTTTAAAAAGATTTAAAGAGGTCTTAAAACATTAAAGGAGATTTTTAGCTTATAAAAAAAATAGTCCTGTCGACCGTGAAGGATTTAATGCAAATAATGGAAAAAATGGTACGCCACTTCATATTTTCAAAAAAAGTTATTTCGGATTTTTGCTAAGTTTTAAACAAATTTTGTCTCTTGACTTTTTAATTTGATGTATGGTTTTTGCGTAAAAAATAAAAATCATTTCTCGGCATGGTCAAAACGCTATTTTTTTAGTATATTAAGGTAGTCATGTTTAGAGTACTTAATTTGCTTTATTAAACATTATATAAATTAAAAGCTAAAACATTGATGTATTTACCAAAATTTTGCGTGGGAAACTAATTTTGATTTAAATATTATATAAAGAAGGTGATATTGTTTACTGTAAAGTTAGATATTAGCGATATAAAATGATCATGCCAAGAAATGTTTTGTATTTATTTACCCGAAAACCGCTCATCGAATAAAAAAATAATTTAAAAACATATTTTTTTAAAACTAAACAGAAATTTAGTAAAGTTTTTTTTAATCTTAGTAAGACGCAGTGGCGTACATTTTTTTTTGAAAAAAATATGTATCGTATATACCTCACGGACGTCACTGGTAAAAATATTGGTTTTTTATAGGTTAAAACATTTTTTTTGGATGCTTAGAAAACCTGCAAAATATTTTCATGAATACTAATTTTAAAAAAACCTAGACCCCTTTGCGATCTGGAAATGCATTTTTTCAAAATATTATGGTGTTAAACTTTTTAAACAATTTCGGTTTTTAATAATATTTTAAACATTCCTTATCCACTATAAATATACGTAATTTGAAAGTTATTTAACATTTAACCGCACAAAATAACTAGCTATCGATATAATAAACCATGTCCGCAGTTTAGGGTCCATATTTAAATAAAGTTATTAAGTCAAGTGAGGTGTTCAGTGCCACCTAAACAAATAATTCTAACAAGAAAAAATTTACGCCTCTGACTCTTAAGTAATATTAATATGTTTTAATTAAGCTAATAAAAATACGGCTTTTTTTTCTTTTAATATTTTCTCGTAACTTTCTTAGTTTCCGAAAAAAATAAAATCCAATAAATTACATATCTTCGAACCACACAATAAACAAAAATATAACATCTTCTAAAGTAAAGAATATTAGAAATTTAGGTGTTTTTAAAAAGTGTTGTTTTCTTTGTTTCTTGGAGGTCCAGAGACCAGAGACGTACAATTAATTGAATTTTTTTCTTTCTTTTTTCTTTAAAACTGAACAAGGTACAATTATACAGGGTTATAATTAGGTTGATATTTTTCTTTTATCACTGTTTAGAATGCAAAAAAATAAGGAAAATATTTAGATTAAATTATATCCGGAAATACTTCTTCAAGATACGAGTGTTAAGTTTTAGAAAAAAATGCCTTTTTTGTCAGTTTCTTACCACTCCAGATATTATTACAAAATTTGGTACACTTCTTTTGACCATTACATTATATTTTTAGCTGTAGAAGTTTTTAAAACGATAACCAGTGTCGTTCGAACAAGATTTGTATTAAATTTTTTTCAAAAAATAATAGTACGCCACTGGTTTTTCCTTGTCAAACCTTTTTACAATAATTATTTACTTTGGAGTTAATTGGGTTTCTTGTTATTTTTTAGTACGACGACAATGTTTAAAAAAATAAAAGCCATTTTAATGTACTCGGCAAAATCGTTAATTCTAATATGGTGTTTTGTATATAAAACTCTTTTTTTTCTAATTTGTATTAAAAAAAGGATCAAAAACTTACATAACCACAATTTAAAATTAATAATAAAAATAATCACTTTTTTATAATTTTTTATAGAAGCCAAAAACTAATTTTACATACACAATACCAGATTTTAGCGATATTACCATGCATCAAAATGGCTTTTATTTTTTTAAACGAAAACCGTTTGTCGTATGAAAAAATAACAGAAGGTCAAATTAACTTCAAAGTAAATGATTATTAAAAAAATAATATTGATTTGAAGAAAAAGCAGTAGTGTGTTTTTAAAGTATTCATTATAAATCTTTTTCGAACGCCACTGGTAATTTTTTTTCCTTTAACTTTATCTGAAGCTGTAAAAAGTTGTGAAAAAAAGGTATTTTTTCTAAAATTTTTTGTTTCGTCCGAAAATGCCAAAGCTATAATAAAAATTGCCTTATGATATACAGGGTCGTTCAAAATCACGAAAATATAATTATGAAAATAAACAAAAATTGGTAAAAATATATTTTTAAACCCACTTGATTAACAAAAAAAAGTTGTAAAACATGCCTTATACATTTTTTCTTATCGCTTATGATTACTTGGAAAAATTAAATGTAAACTATATATTTCTAAAAAGCTAGGTAATCTTTCTAAACATGTGTGCTTTGTTTAAAATGTTAAAAGCTGTAATAAAACTACACTATGATGTACAGGGTGGCTCAAAATTACCAAAATAATACTCTGAAATATAAAAAATTTTGAAAAAATATATTTTTGAAACTACCTAATTAAAAAACATGAAAAACCTATTAAGAAAAATTATACATTTTTTCCTATTCTTTTAGTTTCTAAAATGAATTGATATTTACTTTTAAACAAAAATCTTAGAAAACATTTTTTTATAAATAAGTGAAAAAGAAAACGTTTTTAGAATAAAGCATTAAAAAGAATCGCCTCTCTCCTTATTTAAGTATCATAAAAAAGTAATAGAAATTTTAACTGTATGTTTAATAAATTGGTAACTTTTGAGTTACTCTTCACAAATATTTTAACCTAACTTAATAATTTTTTCATAAAAAAGTTAAATGAATCATTTCTAAAAAAAACATGTATTTTAGTTCACAGTTAATCTTTCCAAGTTATCATAAGCGATAAAAAAATGTATTAGACATTTTTTTAAATTTTAATTGGTTTTTAATCAAGTAGTTTAAAAACATATTTTGCCAATTTTTTTTTATTTACAAAATAATATTTTCGCTTTTTGAACGACCCTGTATATCACAAGGCAATTTTTATTATGGTTTTTAGGATTTCAGACGAACCAAAAATTTTTATGAAGAATAACTTTTTTCGAGGTATAGTTAAGTCCATCCGTGGACACACTGTTTATATTTTTTTATAAAATTAACTTATGAATAAGCCCTTAAATTGTTTATACCGCTATTAGGAAACTATACTGATTTAGGTTTATATTTTTAGAACAGCTAATAAAAGAGTCGGATATGACTATACACCTCCTGCAGTGGGGACTTAGTGGATCAGGTCAGGATGCTGGATATGGGCATTCTGGATCTGGAGTAGCCCTAGGTGGAGATTTCGGTCATTCTGGAGGAGCTGCAGGTGGAGACTTTGGTTATGCTGGATCTCAGGGGAGATCTAGGTGGAAATTTTGGTCATTCTGGAGCAGGAGCAGCCTTTGGTGGAGGAGCTTCCGCTCACGTTTCGTTTGATGCTGGAAATGTGGATATTCAGCACGTTGATATTCAACAAGTGGATGTGGGGAGGTTATGGTACGTATATTTTTTGAAATGAGGTAATTAAAATGTTGATTGTTCTAGTTATTTACAGTAAAATTAAAATTAAGTTTCTAAGTAAAACTCTTAATATTTTAGGTAATGGTGGTGGTCACGTAGATGTTCAACACGTTGCAGATATAGAACACCAACATGTCTTGGAACACCATGACGATCACCATGTAGATCATTATGATCACCACGATGTGCATCATGATATCCATGACCATCATGATCACCATCACGATCCAGGTTACTGGAAGAAAAAGGTAACCTGGAAAAAGGATGGAAAAAAAATTTGGAAACCTGCCCAAAAGAAAATATGGAAACCAAAATGGAAAAAATACTGGAAGCCAATTTGGGTACCAACAAAAAACCTGCTTGGAAGGAAATAAAAGTACCGGACTGGAAAAAAATTTGGAAGCCAGTATGGAAACATATTCAAGTGCCTGCGTGGAAGGAAATTCAGGTCCCGGATTGGAAAAGATTTGGAAACCAGTTTGGAAACCCATACAAGTCCCCGCATGGAAAGAAATTCAAGTACCTGATTGGAAAAAAGATTTGGAAACCCGTTTGGAAAAGAAATATCGGTACCTGCATGGAAAGACATTCAGGTTCCAGCATGGAAAAATATTGGTATCCTGTGTGGGTTAAGGAAGGTATTCACGGAGACCACTTTTAGGGAAAAGATCACGAAGGTGCTGAATATACAGCTCACGATATATGGAAGAAGAAGATTGTTTGGAAAGCTGCTTGGAAGAAATATTGGAAACCAGCTAAAAAACAAATTTGGGTAAAAGACAAAAAACTCGAATGGAAAGAAGCTTGGAAACAAATCTGGAGAACTGAAAAGAAGCAAATATGGGTATCTGACAAAAAATTAGTGTGGAAAGAAGCGTGGAAACAAATTTGGAGGACAGAGAAAAACAAATTTGGGTTTCAGACAAAAAATTGGAATGGAAAGAAGCCTGGAAACAAATATGGAGGACTGAGAAAAAACAAATTTGGATTCCTGACAAGAAACTTGAATGGAAAGAAGCATGGAAACAAATATGGGTGCCTGACTGGAAACAAATCTGGGTTCCAGGTTGGGAAGGAAATATGGAAGCCAGTTATTATTCAAGAATGGTTCCCAAGTCCAGATCATCATGACCATCATCATAAGGAACACGGATGGGATAGATCAGACAAAGGTCAAGTAGATGAAAAAAATGTTTCACAATTTGTTACACCACCCTCAAATAGTATAGCTAAGAGGCATACAGAAGATCAAACACAAAATCCACAAATAAGAGAGCCAAAGTAAACAAAGTTAAGCTCATTTTGAGGGCTTAAATGGTACTAATTTTGGTAGTACCGAGAATGTCCGGCCCACGTACCTTTTGTAAATATTAGAGATAAGTTAATTTTATTTTTATGAATAGCTCGTTAGACTGACCTTATTTTTTTTTTAAATATTGACGAAGTATTACTAAAATATTGGCTACTGTTGCGAATTTTCTACACGCTATAAATTAAGAATTATTCAGGTTTGTTCCTTAAGTTAAAATGTCACAATATTCGTCTTTAGTTTTATGATAGCACACAGTTTGCAAAACAAATAAATCAAAATATTAGATAGGTTTACAAAATGTATATCGACTTAAAAAATAATGATATTAAAATATATCTAACTTTTAGGAGCTCTAATCTGTCGACATACATTTTGCAGTATCTAACCAAAACTGTTATACAAAGTAAGTAACTAGTTTTTTATATTAATTTTTCCCTTTTAAGATATTTATCTTTTCAGGTTTTTATTTAAATAAAATTTGGGACTGTATTAAATGTCGTAACAGTATTATATTTTTTTATTTCGTCACTCTTATAAGTTAAGAGTAAAAACTAGTCGCTTTTAAATAAGCAAAGTATATTTCTATTGTTGTTTTTAAGTGTTTTTTGTTAAAAGTGCTGTAAATAAATTATTAAAGATAAAGGAATTTTTTATTTGTTACTGCAAAAATAGTAGCAAAGAATATAGTAGCTACCGCAAAATAATTACGGACACGTGTAATGAAATCGGCGCCGAAAATCAAAGCCCTCTCATCGAAGCTTATCTATATAAGCGCATGGAGATAAATCGTTTGTAATTGAGCCATTTGAACTGGACTTATATTGCGGTAACTATCATATTCTTTGATAGTAGTTGAGAGTAGTGCTTAAAAAATGTGGCACTTAAACTATACACTCCCCATATAAAATTTTTGCCGGCAAGGCATGGGCAAAAGGTATCAAAAAAGACTATCAAATGGCCGTTATTGGGCCACGTGTTGCAGAAAATGTGATGGCATCCATCATTAATAAGTTATGATGAAAAAAATGCGTTTAGGATGATAGCATCCATCATTAATAAGTTATGCTGAAAAAATGCATTAAGGATGATGGCATCCATCATTAAAAAGGTTTTGGCAAAAAATATGCCTTTTAGATGATGGCATTACATTATTATTTTCCTAATGACAATAAAATTCATTTTTTACCATGCAGGGAGACTAAAATGTGCATAAATAATGCACATGCATAATGTGTGTTTATGTACAGGGGTGTCCCATATAAAATTAAATACTATAATTTTGGAAAAACCATGAGAGATACAATAAAAATACTAAAAAAATACATTTCACTTCTAGGAGGCACCACAGAGGTCGTGTGCTTAGGGCATCATGAAGTCTTTATCCGGTACTGACTAAGCCGGATTCGCCGGAGCCTTTGAGTTTGCCAACTTTCCGGATTCTTAACGTGTGAAAGGTCTCATAAGACTCTATACACTTTGATACGCGTCCGTCCGACGCCCGGCTCCCTCTTATGTGTAACGAGAGTTAAAGCTACGAGAAAGCGGGACTGACGGTCAATGTATTACAAAAGATTTCAATGTAGCCATGCTATATTTAAACCCATTTTCAAAGTTAAGATTTTAAGTTTTTGCGACCACCACTCTTAAAGAGTTTATATAATTTGATTTAAAACAAGCATATAAAGTGCCTCCCATATGCTATAAGAGAAAAAAATATTTAATATTGGTTGTGTAGTATTAAATTCTGAGCAAAATACTTCATTTTGCTATATTATAGTGAGCCACTCTTAATCCATTTAAAAAATTAACCCAAGACCATAAATACGATGTTGTAAACTTTATACAAGTCAGTAGGGACTAAAAATACAAATCGACATTGTACTAGAAATGGCATTTTCTATTTAAATATTTAAAAACATACCCGGTGGCACACAAACGATTATCTTTGCCAAAAAATGTACTCTAATGTCTTTAATCCAGTATTTATGTCTTTTTTTAAACAGATAAAAATACAGGGTTTTTGTACTTCGAAATTTGTTCCTCATGCCTTATTTACTTTTTAGTTTTCGAGAAAAAAATCACCCATTGAACTTAGTATTAATATTTAATATTATTATTGTAAATACAGCAGGGCGTGTCCTAACTACGGTAGGAAACTATGGGGGTGATTTCTTTTGTCTTTTTATGGAAAAAAGTTCCTATAAACATATGTCCGGCTTGATTTCTGAGATATGTGGGAATAAAGTTTTTTTTTAAAGTCGACATTTTTTAAATATCTTTAAAACCCTGTAATTGATATAGATTAAATTTGGTACATTTATTTAATGTAATAAAATGCTTGTAAAGCTCAACCGAGATTAACATTATTGGGTCCAGTAGTGTCTCAGTAAGCACCACAGCCCATATTATTGAGAAAAAAAGGAACGCCACTAACTTTTACAAAATTTGGGTATTTTTGCCGATTAAGCAATTTACACTTTTTGTCTCCTAAATTATCGTCATCTTTAGCTTCGGTATAAAGACAAAAAAAAGACAAAAAAATTAAAGCCACTTTACTTTCTTTTAAAAGGTACCCTAAGCTGTCATGTATTTTATTAAAAATCATCATTTTTCGCATTTACTAAGTTCAAAATTATTTATTTTTTTATTTTGGATTTTATTTTATGCTGTTTATGGATACTTAAGGTGGCTTTAATTTTTATCCTCCCTCCTAAATATAAAGCAAGATACGAGAAACACACAAGAGACTAAAAGTTGAATTTTTAATTGCTTCATTGAAAAAAAATATAAAAACTTCATAAAAGGCCAGGGGCATACTTTTATTCTCAATAATATTGGGTGTGGTACCCACCGAGACGCCACTGGACCAAAACTCTTAATCTTGGTAGAGCTATATAAGTGCATTATTACATTAAATAGGTGTGCCAAATTTAATTAGAATCGGTTGATGCGTTTTTAAGATATTTCAAAAATACCTACTTTTTAAAAAAAATGTAATGCCTTTGTATCTTAGAAATAAAGCAAGTCCGAGCTATGTATATAGAACCTTTTTTTCATAAAAGACATAAGAAATTACCTCGTTTATATCGTAGTTAGAAAACACTCTGTATAGTGTCGCTTGGACCGTCACGGACTTTAATCAAGTAGGAGCAAACGCTACATATAATAAACGTAGCGGCTATTTGGGGTGATAGGAATTAATATTCAAAGATCATACAATTATAACAAATACTTTATTTAAATTTAAAATAAATACAAATTAGTTCTGGATAAATTATTAAATAATAAATAAATAATAATCACAAAATAGTATAGACAGTGGCGTATATACGCGTGGGCGGTCACCTATGGCCTCACACCTAAGTGGCCTCGCACTTTAGGGGGCCAAATGAGATGGCAACCCAAACTTAAAAAGTATTGTCTAAACTCGTTAGATATTGTCATCTTAGATCTTTATTTTTTTACCCGAAGACCATTTTTTATTGTCACCTTTTTCCCTTTCTGACAAACAAAAGGGGCCTGGCTCATACCACTTCGTACACGCCTACAGGGGAGCCAAATTAAACTTGCACACTTGTTAACTAATAATAACTTTTGATCCTTATTCTTTTCATTTTTAAAGAGCTAATAGGTAGATATGTTTTCTTTAGGTTTACCAATTTTGGTCAAATAAATTTAGACAGGACAGGATTTACGGGACTTTTTCCAAAATACTGTATTTAACCTCGTTGCAACGAAATCTGATTTAGTTACAAATAAGCTTATACGTTTTTCTTGTAAACAAATTAGGGAAATGATTCAGTAAAAGCAAATCTGTCAACATATTGAGGATTTAAAAAATTATAATTATTTTTGATAAACAATGCTCCCCATAAAGCATGCATTTCTCTGTATTTTAAAAAAGAACTTTTTTAGTGTCCTTTGAAAATCAAAAATAAGAGGTTACTATGGTTACTGAGTTGATACTGACCAAACTTAACAGTAAATTAATATAAAAAAAAAAGTTTTAGCCTAGTGGTAAATAAAATTGTTTTTTTTTACAACGAAGTTTAATGTATCATTTTAGGAAAAGTCCTGTAAGTCCAGTCCTGTTTTAATCTATTTAACCAAAATTGGCAAACCTAAAAAAACATATCCACCTATTAGCCCCTCAAAAATAAAAAGGATAGGCGCAACAGATAAAAAGTTATTATTAGGTATAAAGTGTGCAAGTTTAATTTGGCCCACACTCGTATATTTGCCCACGCTACGCCACTGAGCATAGGAGTATAAATTAAGGAACTATTGTTTTTTTATAGTATTTTTCGTATTTAACATATTAAACAAAGTATAAAGTGTGCTATTGTACACGGTAATACTTCCTAGAATTGGATCTATTTGTGGGGATGAGTACTTGGTACAGGTATCCATTCTTTGATATCCACAGGAGTCCAAATTTTTTCCATATTGGAACGTATAGCTAAAAATTGCAAAATTATGCACTAGTTATTGTTTATTTTTTAATATAAAGTTAAAAACGTTTTATTATAGTTTTGCAACAAAAAATACCTAGTGTATGAAAAACAAATAATAAAACAAACCTTTTGTAGCTTCCATTCCTTTACCCAGTAATATTTCCACTTTCTTTTGGACTTCCATATTCCACCTAAATCCGTAGACTTGCTCGATTGAGCAGATAAATATTTTCTAAAATTTAACAAAAACGTAAAAGTTTGTTATCTTTTAGAAAAAAAAACAATAATAATTTGCGCACAAACACGCAAAAATAGTTATTTTTATAGCCACTAAAGAGTCAGCAGACTAAAGTCTTTGTACATGTTTTTCTTTCTTATTTTAGGGCAACTAACTTGAGGAATGCTATACCAACTGTTATTCAAATAATATTAAAAGTAGACCACATATGTTTGTTTTTATTTTGCCTATATAATAATCGGTAATTATTTAATATAAAATGACGCATTAATTATACTTATAAATAAATTATTGCCAAATAATATTTAACAACCAAAGGCTGGCAATTTTTTTTTAATAAGTTGTGGAACTGCTTTTTTTCAAAAACATATAACATGGAAAATTTTTAGATGTCTATACTGTATTTGTTAATTAATAAAAGTCATATATTATTAAGGATTATTAATAAATGATATGTATACGTTAATGATAGCTACCCAAGCAGCAAGCTGACGTCTTATTGACGTCTCTTTTTAGTAATTTTTGGTCACATTTGGTTAGTTCTGGTTAGCAAAGACTTCATAAGATGGCGACAAAATGACGTTAAATTGACCTCCCTAAGTCACAGACAAAAGACGTCCCGTTAAGGACGTCATAATGACGTCTTTAAGATGACGAAAAATTGACGCATATACTTTTTTAAAGCTAAAATGATATGATATTTTATTTGAAAGTTAAAATAGGAAAAAACTCCTTATTGCTTGCAATTTCCTTGCAAGCAAGTAATGCAAGGTCGCATCTCTCAGGACACTGTCCAACCTGGAGATGCAGATTTTTACACTAGCCGAAGATATTTCTTCCAAAGCTAATTAAGATCATCAACCGCAGACCGGTCTCGAACTATTTTGGTCTCATCGGTACGGTGTAGGCGATAAAAATCGAAGATGTTAAATAAACGTAGTAGTTTATTGTCCATTACGCCATCTATCGTAGAGTTTTTTTCCTATTTCAATTTTGTAAAATTATTGGTCTTATTTTTCTGTCATATGATATTTCGGTTGGATTTTGACACGAATCATATATGTCACAAAATTTTCTGAGGGGTTTTCAAAACATGACGTCATTAGATTTTTATGAACTAGTATGACGAAAAATGACGTCGAAAAGACGTCACTTCCACGACGTCAAAAACACGTCAATTAAATAACGTTAAAATGACGTCATAATTTTGGTCTGATGACGTCCCATGACCAAAAATGACCAAAAATGACTTAAAAATGACGCCATAATGACGTCAGCTTGCTGCTTGGGCGACAAACGGTTTTCGTTTAAAAAAATAAAAACCATTTTAAGCATGGCAAAATCCTATAGAATTTGATTTGGTGGTTTGTATCGAATTGTAAGTTAGATTTTTACTGTGTAATGGTTTCCTGATAGCAACAACTTTTTAATGACATAAAATTTGTAGAAATTGGTAATCTAAGTATTTGACATTACAAATTAGACAATACGAATTTTACACATAAAACGCCATATCACATTTTAGCGATTTTGCCATGCATCAAAATGACTTTTATTTTTAAAACAAAAACCCTTCGTGTCCTACTATTACTACTAATAATTCGCAAAAAAAAAGTGGCATGCTATTTTTTTTCTTCAACGCCAATGGTAAAATTTTTTCAAAAACCTTTATCAGCAAAAAATGATGATTTATGACTTTATTTTAAAATGTTCCTATTTATCGTGGATTTTGTACAGTGTTAAAAGGAAAGTACCAACTACTTAATGATTTTTTTTTCGTACAGGGTAATCAAACAAAATTATACAAGGTGTTTCAGATTTTAATCGGGAAAATTTAATAGGCGATAAAACATAAAAAAATATAAAAAGTCTATATAAACATGTATGTTTTAAAGCTTCGTTCTCGAGATACAGGGTGTTAAAGTTTTGGAAAAAATAGTTTTTTATTCTAAGCTCAAAAATCCCTTGGCCGATTTTCCTTAAACTTAACAGGTTTGTTTCTCATGATAAGAAGTATCATTTGATTTAATAAGATTTATCGTAATTATTGCAGTGGCGTCCCAGAGGGCAATCTAGTTAGTAAAGATGGAAAAATAATGGTACGCCACTGCTTTTTTAAATTTCATATTTTTTTAGATTAAGCATTTAAAAATACAACTTTTTGTTTCTTGCTAATTTTTCGTATCTTGCTTTGTTTTCGAGAAAAAAAAAAAAACTAATACTTTATTGCTTGGCCCTATAGAAAAAATCAAGAAAAATACAACTTTTTGTTTTTAAATGTTTTTTCGTATTTTGCTTCGTTTTCGAGAACACAAAATAATAAAAAAATCCTATTCTTTAGTGGCCTCCTAAAACATACATTTAATGTTTTCATTTTTTTAAAATAATAATTGTTGCTTTACACATACAAATGGATGAAAGTAAATTTAATTTGCATGCATCTGATGGACGAATCTTAGTTTGGAGGGAGAGGAATGAAAGATACCGTGAGGAAAATATGGAAGTAAGGGTTGCGTTTGGTGGGGGTGGTGTTACTGTATGGGGTGGTATCATGAGTAATGGAAGAACGGATATGGGTATTTTGATAGGTGAGACTATGAATGCGAATAGGTACAGGGATTTGTGTGTGAATGAACCTATCAAGTTTAAGGAAAATCAGCCAAGGGATTTTTGAGCTATGGATAAAAATTTATTTTTTTCCAAAACTTTAACACCCTGTATCTCGAGAACGAAGCTTCAAAACATACATGTTTATATAGACTTTTTTTTTTATTTTTCATGTTCTATCGTCTATTAAATTTTTCCTATTAAAATCTAAAACACCCTGTATAATGAAAGAGTCAGTTTTGTTTGATTACCCTGTACAAAAAAACATCATTGGGTAGTAATTAATTTAAAATTTCCAGATCACATCAAAAAATCCACAAAAGACACATTTTAGAACAATGGATATCTGCCTGGTAGCGTATCTGTGGCCAAAAGGCACTAATCGAAAAAGTAAAAAAACCGTCCAGAGGTATTGACCGAAGCTGCATATTGACCAAATTTCAAACCAAACAACAACGTACAGCCCAATTGTCATAGCTTAAAACGAACAATAGCCATATTTTGTGCAATTTTATCTTTACTTTTGTTTGACCCCTGTATTTTATAGAAATGGCCATGTACCAATAAAGTGGTTAGGTAATAAAAAGAACCAGAAAATAAGCTTTCAGAATGTGAAAATCTGGTGGAAATCGGTAAAGCCGTTTTTAAGTTACAGCGTTTTAAAGATATTGGTAGCAAAGTTTTGACACATTTTTTGTTTAGTAGTGTCTCTGGGGCTAAATGGCTGTAATCAAAAAACTGGCAAAAACGTCTAGAGACATTGATATTACTTTACTAATGACCTATTTAAATGCGAAAAACAAATATTACCGGAATCACACACCTCTAAACTTTTTGTAATTTTGCATCTGTTCATTGACCACATTGAACATTTGATTATTTTTCAAAAATCATTTTCCGCCATGTCATCTAGACGAAATGGGCTTTAGCAAACCGAAATCCGCAGCTAAAAATATTTTTATTTCAAAAGTTACTACAAGTTAAATATGGTGCTAAAAATTGCTTGTCCCGATTTTTTTGGCGAGCACTTTATTAATATTAACAAAATCGTTTAAAAAAAAGAATAAATTTACCGACAAACTCACCGGCGAATTATTCGCCAAGCCCTTGAAACGACGTGAATTCCTCTACGTCCACGTCCGCGCTATATAGCGGAGTATTCGGCCCAGCGCGGCGGCGTCGCGCTCGCGGCGTGGAGCGGCATGGGGAAATTGTTGCAAAGTCTGGACGCGGATTTATAAGTTTTCTGAACCCCTTAAAAAGCCTTATATAGTATTTTTAAACTTACCCTGTTTCCAAATATTCAGTAGAACTGTTTTTCACTAAAACTGCCAAAAAATTGCCAATAGTATTAGAACCTAAAAACCCATAACATAATATGTAATAACACCCAAATTCTGGAAAACTTATTTTTTACTTAAAACACACTTACATATATTTTCATTTTACATTTACAAATTGTTTAAAAGTTGTCATCAAAGCAAATAATGTAAATTAAACCAAGTAAGTATACATGTGTGACCAAAGAAAACAATACAACTCAATTTATACACTCTTGGAAACTTTTTAAATTTGCATTGAACATTGAAAGTGCTCCAAATTTTTCTAGGTAGAAATCTCATCAACATTTAAATCACCAGTTGTTATTTAAATGTCTTTTATGAAAAACATTGGTGCTTTATTAGTATCGCCAACTGAATACAAAAAATTATTAAAAAAGTGAAAAGATACGTTTGGTGCGTGCTTGAAAGTGCTTTTATGTAGAGAAATATATGTAATTGGTGAATGCGCAGGAAGAACTTGAAGATGCTGTTATATTTACAATGATTTGTGAAGGATAGACAACCACAACTACAAAATTTTATGGAATGTGGCTGTCAAAGTCATATGCCATTTTAAATTTGAATCAACTCGTTTTGCAACGGTCGCGTTTAATGTAATGTTTTGATAACCGTTTACGCCGTTTTAAGAGTGTTTTTGTAGTTTCTTAAACTTATATTTTTTGCTGTAAATTTTATTTTCATTTTTCTATAGAATGGCAGAAGCTTTTGATTCATTTAACGCACCACAATTCGTGGATTTTAGTAAAGCACAACAAGATAATTTTGATGAAAGTGTGGATTCATATTTTGGTAAGATTTTTTTGTTAATAAAGATCATGGATATTAAATATATTAAAGTTTTATTATAGTTTTACCATATCGTTACCCTAATTCGCAAATCTCGGATCTCCTTATTTACAAATTTTACAGGAGATAAGAAAAACTGTTTAGTGGAATAATTGGAATACTAATATGTTTCATTAATGTTACTTTATAGATAGAATATTTTAACTGGAGATATGAGGTTTTCGGGTAACGTTCGTTTATTGTCAAGTTAGTGGATGGTACAAAAATATTGGTTTTAATTAGTACAGAAGTTACGAGGTTTGCAAATTAGGTTAATGATATACCTCGTGATATACTATATTTTGTAGATGCAGATCATGAACGTGAATCCTTTGTTGATACTGTTGATACATATTATTCACCAATTTCACCACATAAGACTGTTCCAGGTAATTTACTAGTTTTATGCATATTTATTATTTATTTATTGGTATTTTTTAAATTATCAATGAAGTTCGGTTACGGGTATTTTTGATAATTTTAGTATAACTGTCCCTGTAAAATACCAATTGGACTAAAATTTTGTATTTATTAGTTTTGGGCTGTTTTAATGTTTCCTATATTATCTATGTTTTTAAATTTATTTTTAATGTGCCATTAGGGTTGCCAGATATCCGGTTTTTCTGATGTCTGCCCGGTCGGAAAAATCTTGGCAAACCGGACAACAGAATGTCCGGTTTTTGTGGGACTTGAATAAAAATGCCATATTTAAAAAAAAGGGTATTTTGTTTAACGTGCATATTTATTATTTATTTATTGGTATTTTTTAAATTATCAATAAAGTTCATTACAATAAAACCATTTACTTCAAATTTCATATCATGTGATGTAAGGATTTGTACTTCAAGTAACAGATTTAGCAAGTTTAGTATACCATAAACCAAAAATTCTTTTATGTTCATGTTTTAAATTTTAAACACAATAATGTTCTCACCTCTGTTCTCACAGTATATGTAAAAAGCAAAAATCTGGTATTAAAATGTGTCAATAAAATTAAGGTAAATTTGTATGTATTGACTTGACTAGAGACCTTTCTAGACTGCCTTGAATTAGTACAATTTGTTTGAATGAGAAAATCAAAATACCAGCAGGTAAAAGGGAATTATTAAAAAATATTTAATTTTTTTTTATCCCTCTTGCTCATTATTTGAGTTGTAATGCATGATGTAAAAATAAACAATTACACTTTTTTTACTTCCATGCTTCTTTTACTTTAAATTTTTACATAAAATGCAATTCTCTAAAACATTTACTTATACAAATTTGTTCTATTTTAAAAAATAAAAGTACATAGTTTGCTCCCGGGTATTTTTGATAATTTTAGTTATAACTTGCCCTGTATAATACCAATTGGAGTAAAATATTGTTTTTATTAGTTTTAAACTGTTTTAATCTTTTCTATATCATCTGCAGGTTTTTATATATATTTTTAATGTGCCATTGGGGTTGCCAGATGTCCGGTTTACGACCGGACAGTCCAGTTTTTCTGATGTCTGTCCGGTCGGAAAGATCTTAGCAAACCAGACAGCAGAATGTCCGGTTTTTGTGGGACTTGAATTAAAAATTCCATACTTAAAAAAAGGGAATTTTGTTTATAGTGCAACACCACACAGACTACAATCAAAAGTTTTTAAGTGTAAATAATCATCGCCAATCAAAGAAACCTGGCTTTGTAAAGATGTAAAATAATTATAGGGTTAAATCAGACTTCACAAAATAGTTCAATATTACATTAAAATTGGAAAATATTTGGACAGACAAATGAAACCGTCTGTCTTTGTGTGTTGTGTTGTTAAGAAAATTTAAAGACAGATTCTGCATTAAAAAATAAAAAGCAACGTTCACATTAACATAAGTCAGGCAGTGCATTGTTTCCCAGATGCTAAACTTAAAAAATGTTTTTTGTTAATACCTTAAATCACCCTAATCTGATTTTAGTAAAATTTGGCACTTATGTTTGTACATTTAAAAGGCTTATTTAGATTATTAAGAGATTTAGAAGTTAATTAAAGTTACCCAATCCAGTGTCTTTAGCGGTACCTTAACAAATATTTTTAACAAAAAATTAAATTTAGGATAATTCATTAGCTTATATATTAATGGTATTTAACTTAGTGTTTATGGTTAATTTTATATAATTATTACTTTCAGTATTCAGTCCACGGGTATGCAATTAAGTACATTTTATTATTCTTATTAAACTTATCAGGATTGACAAAAATGGCTAAAGAGCTGTATCTTTACTTGCTTAGTTTAAATATAATAACAAACTTGCTTAAAAGTCAATGGCACACAATTTTTTTATCAGAAATTTTTATTTAGGTACCCCTGGGAATGCCAATGAGCTGAAGTGAACTTTTTATATACATATAAATATATTTTTCTCTTTTTCCGAATTTAAAAATGAATTAATGTTTTGACCTGTTTTTTTCTGCAGCACATCTGGCAACCCTATGTGCCATGCAGATACTTGTGACATTTTTTTTTAATATTCATTTTTTTCTATAGAAGGTTATCATTATTAATAATAAAATAAGGCCCATGTTTTCTAGTGTGGGTAAAAACCTTTTGGATAGACTGCAAGTTTTTGCTGTTGATAAGGATACTTATATTTCATTTATTTTTTTATTTGTGTAAACATGAAGGCTTATTTATTTTACTAGGTGTTTCTCAAATGTGTTCCCCATCTTGAAGATGCCTAACCACAACTTACTTTTTTACCTTTTAGATAAAAACAATTAAATTTGACATATAGATACTAGACATACATATGGTTTGATGGATCTATTCACTTGTTTTCTATTACTTCTGGTTTAACGGGAAATAACTGCTACTTTTAAATTGCCGGCGTGTAGTGGTCTAGAGAAAAAGCCCTCATTGAAATATCGCCTATGTAGTACCAAATTATAATAAAATATTATTTTTATAATTTTACACACACAGGTGACTTTTCTTGGTTTTTAGTAATGAAATTGTCTCTTAAAAATATAATTTAAAAAAAATAATTTTATACAGGCTCTCCAGTAACTCTACTGACAAACTTTAAGGAGTGATTTATCAATGAAAATAGGAAAACATTTTATACAAATATAGGTCCTAAACATATTAATTTTTAAACTACAGGGTGTTAAAATTTTGAGGAAATAATTGATATTTTTACTCACTCATATGGATTTAGATTTTTTTAGAAATTTGGAAAACATTTTTTATGGATCAAGGGACATCTTATAAAATAGATAAAAAATATTTTAATTTAAATATTTTAATTGTAAGATAATTTAAAATTTAGTTATATTTTCAGATTCCACCCAGTTTTATGCACCCCAAGACCCCTTGGAAAATTCATATGAACATCATGTGGAACCTAAAGAACCCAGATTACGTAAGTCCATGAGTGTTGGAAATTTGGTTTTGTTTAGCGAAGAACAATATGCTCCATATGTAGAAAATATAAGGTTAGTTAAAAATTAAGAATTCCTCAATCTTAAAATTAATTAAAATATTCTGTGACGTTTATATCCCATTTTACTTTTAGCGAAAATGTACAAAAACTTAACATAAGTCACAATAGTAACGCAGCTGTACAAATGCATTCCAAGCCAAAAAATAATGGTTTTTCTAATAGGAGTAGTGGTCAAAATTTAAGACTAAAAGGCAGCCAGGTTTGTACAATTCATTAGATATAGATAGTGCCCTTTAAAAATACCGTATCAGGTCGAGTTTTTTAATAAAGTAATTTATAAAATTAGGCAAAATGTCACTGGCATTTTTAATCTCATACAAAACGCAGATGAAGCTGAAAATTATAACGTCAGGAAGAAAGGGAAAGGGGCAATTTGATAAATCACTGGCTAAAATATCTTGTTTATTTTTTGAAAAAAAACCTTGAATACAGTAGTGTCAAAAAATAAAGCAATTTAACATTGACAGATTTTTGATTTTCGGGGCAAACGTGAAATTTTAATTTATATTTGCAACAATTAGAGATTTGCATTTCAGATTGTCTGGATAATAGCAACTTCGTTATTTTTTTCGAAAAATCACCCTAGATGATTTATTACTAGAAACTTTTACATTTGTCATTCCTTTAATATTAACAAAAAACTTCAAAATATAATTAGTAGTAAAGATAAACAAACTCAGCCAGAAATCCCAGAACAGCACCCATTTCATGAAAGGTTTATTAATTTATCGGATACATCTTTTTCAGAGAGTGAAATTAAGTTTCTTGAAAATGGTCCCAAATATAACCCCAATATCAATCCCAAAAATAGATTAGAAACTTTAGTATGTGAGGTAGAGTTATCACTTGAAAATATTCCTGATTCAAATTTTACCAAAGAAAAAATTAAAAAGTTTTAAAAAATACAGACAAGCCCATAATCAATTTATCACAAAACACAGTTATTAAATCAATTCAATCAAAAATAAAAGACAATGATTTAGTTTTTACCCGAGCAGACAAAGGAAATTCTATTGTAGCTTTATCTAAAGGTGAATATAACCAAAAAATTAATGATTTTCTAGATAAAGAAAAACCTTGTATCCTTAAAAATGATCATACCTCTAAAATACAGAATAAATTAAAAGCAACGTTAAAGGATATACAGGGCGTATTGTCCAACAATGACAAATTTAAAATTTTAAACATGAACCCCACTCCCCTAAGTTATATGGTTTAATAAAAATTCACAAAAATAATGCCCCAATTCGTCCTGTTGTTTCATATATAAACAGTCCTCTTAGTAAATTAGCTTATAAATTAAATCACATATATAAAGATATCTCAAATTTCAGTCCACAATATACAATAAAAAATTCGGTACAACTCACACAAAAACTTAAAAATTTTACAATTTCCGATAATTGCACACTGGTATCCTTTGACGTTGTTAACATGTTCCCTAACGTTCCTAATCGTGACTGTTTAGCCATCATTGAAGAAACTCTTACTTATAAAAATATGAATCCAGTCATAAAAACGAAATTATTACATTGTTTAATTTTTGTATTCAAGAAAATTATTTTATGTACAATAATACATTCTATAAACAGACAGACGGACTAGCTATGGGATCACCGTTAAGTCCACTTCTAGCCGAAATCTTTATGTCTAATCTGGAAGAAAATTTTTTAAAAACTGTCTTTGCGAAAAACATAATGTTTTGGTTCAGATACGTGGATGATATTCTAATGTGTTTTACAGGTAGCGAATTAGATTTACAATTAACACTTAATCATCTTAATAGCCTTCACCCTAAAATAAAGTTTACAATGGAAAAAGAAATCGATAACACCATAAATTTCCTTGATATATCGATTTCCAAAAAGAACAACCAATTTTCCTTTGATATATATAGAAAACCTACATTTACTGACACTACGATTTCAAACCACTCGACACACCCCAAAACACATAAACTTGCAGCATATAGAACAATGATACACAGAGCATTTTCCATCCCTTTAGAAAACCACAAACGTGAAATAGAATTAAATACAATAAGAATTATTGCGAAAAATAACGGTTTTGATTTAAGTACCATAAATTCGCTAATTAATAAAAAACAAAAACAATTAGCCCTTAATCATATATACCCATATATAAAACCCAATAACACCCCAACATACCATACCCTAACATATTTTGGACCAGTTTCAGACAAAATAGCACACATCTTAACAAAAAATAATAATTTAAAAATTGCCTTTGGGCCATCCCAAAAAGTTTCTCAGTTATTTTTTAATGCTAAGGAAAAACACTACCATTAAATAAATCTGGAGTTTATAGTTTAAATTGTGAAGAATGCAATAGTTTATATGTAGGGCAAACAGGAAGAAATTTTAATATTAGGTTTAAGGAACACAAATCGTCATATGTACTAAATAAAAATAATTCAAACTTTGCCAACCACTTTATAACATCTGGTCATTCATTCCCAAATGTCAATAATCTTAAAATTTTATATACCGCACCCAAAAGAAAAAAACTTAACATTTTAGAGTCTATTGAAATTTACAAAGCCAATAAAAACCCCTCAATAAATTTATTGAATGACCAGACCGACCTGAAGAGCAGCCCGCTATTTACAGTTTTTTATAAATTTAGGATAGGCACTATTATTAAAAATGTGTTAACCATTTGTACGTGTATATATATACAAGTTTCAAGTAGTTTAGAATATTCAGTTTGAAAATGTAGCAAAGCTTCGAAACTGCAGTCACAATGTTGATAAATATAGTGATAGAAAACAAAGTAATTTGTCTCATTTTAATTTAATCCTTAATATTTGTCAAAATTAAAATGTTTGCCGTTAATACTGTAAAGCTGTTTTTACAGTTTGAAAGTTTTCTTGCTTGCATTTTTTCTTGCTGCAACTTCTTCGATTTGCGCACGCGCTATTTTCTATTTTTTAAAATTGCTGCAAAGTGCTCTTTTTGCAAATCGAAAAATTGCAGCAAGAAGACTTTTCTTGCAAGAATTTTTTTAACTGTAAAAACAGCTTAATTAATAGGTTACGCCTAATTTAAAATTCCTGATTTTTTCGCACTTAAGAGTAAAAGAGCCAATTCAATACAATTTCAGATAATTTTTTTCTTTAGGAGTTATAAGTGATGATGTAAATAACTATCTCATACAGGGTGTTAGAAATTCGAGGAGCACCATTAGGATCTGGGGAACGGTAAAAGATACAGAGTTGGTAAAATTGGGGCAAAGTTGCGCATTTTTACACTTAACAATATTCCATTTTAAAAATTTAAAATTTTTTAACTGTTCCGGAATTATCCCGAAAAACCGACAATTTGCAAAACAGTTTTTATTATTTTTTAAGTTGATTTAAAAATATATTTTTAAAACAAACGCCGCGTTATTGTTGCCACTTTTTCTGTTCTATAATATAATGTCACTAAATTTAAGATCCGACGTTTCGTCTTTAACCCACCCTCATCAACTTTGTTTTCTAAATAGGCGTAATATTTGGTTTTTGACTTAATAAACTTGTACTTTTATATTTATTATTCTAAATCCAACGGTATATGACACTTTATATTTACACGACGTTTCGAACCGAAAAACCATCATTCACTATTTCGTCATTACAAATAACAATTTTCCTCAAACATTCTGGGAAATTTCCGTCCGTGGAGCCAGTATGCATCAATTTTTTATGATGGGCTACGATAAAATTGATGGTTGAAAAAACATCATTTATAATGTAAAAATAGTAAATGATGGTTTTTGGTTCGAAATTTCGCATAAATGTAAAGTGTGATATACCATTCGATTTAGAATTAAAATACGAGTTTATTAAGTTTAAAACCAAATATTCCGCCTAATTAAAAAAATAAATTTGATGATGGTAGGTCAAAGACGAAACGTCGGATCTCAAATTTAATGACATCATTTTATAGAACAGAAAAGTGACATAATGTCGTTTATTTTAAAAATATCTCTTCAAATAAACTAGGACAAAATTAAAAACTATTTCGCAAAATATCGAGTTTTTTTGTAGAACGGCTGCAATTCTAAAACGGAATATTGTTAAGCATAAAAATGCAAAACTTTACCCCAATTTAATCAACCCTGAAAACCTCGAATTTGTAACACCTTGTATATTCACTCTCTCTTTTTTTTTTAATATAGGGTTTTATTCAAAATTAAATGTGGAAAAAATAACGCATTAAAATAGAAATAAAAAGTGTATCCTTAATGTATAAAATGGCAATGAATATATCATTTTAAAATAATAGTACCAAGGTATTAAAATATTTTACCTGAGCTCCTTTTATATTTCTGTTTCATAAAACCACCTTTTTTAAATAGAACATCCTTAATTACCTTTTTTATTCTATAGATTGGAATGAAGTAGATCTTTTTTATTGGAAAAAATTTAATATAGGAGGGTAAATTATTTATTTTTTAGCATTGTTAGGTCATCTTTTAAAACTAGGGTTGGGTGAGGGATGAGTATGATTAATAACTCCAGATTTATATGAAAGGACAAACAGTTTGGTTGAGTTTTGTTTATATCATTTTAACTGTATAACTGGTTAGGGTACATCTTAGGTTAAAATATTAATAAGTTTTTATTTCAACATTAAATATAATACACTGAATTGTATCCGCAGTTGGTTTCTTGTGAAACATTTTTTAAATATTAATACTAAATAGGAAAAATTGCTTTTTAATGTTTCAATAATTATTAGAGCATTACTCTACAATTGTTTCGCCTTTCTAGGGCTTCATCAAGAGTGACTTCGAATACTAAATTTAAAAAGAGAAATATTTACAAACAGAACCATTTAACACGTTTTTCCCAAAAGGTCTATAAAATATTATTAGGGGTTTTATTATGGGGCCCAGATGTGGTAATAAATTTATTTATAATTGGCATATCTGCGAAATTTATTTGATCATTGGTAGAAAGAGTTGTATTGTCTATAAGTGATTTTTTAATTTCTAGTTGTTCATATAAATTTAATTTTTTACCTTTGTTTTCTCATATGGAGTAGTTTAACATTATTAAGATCTATAAAGTGGTTTTGTTCTATACAATGTGTTGAAATGCCTGTGTTTTTTAAACCATTTAAAAATTGATGTTTATGTTCTTTTATTCTGTTTTTTATGCTCCTTCCACTTTGACCAATATATTCCGCATTACAGTCTGCGCAATTAACTTTGATATACCCCTGACATATCTAATTCTTCTGTTTTTATCTTTTATTGTTAACTAATAATCTACCTAGGTTACTCTTATTTACAGACACAGTTTTACAGCCTAACTTATCTAGTCTATTGGATACATTATTGCTGATGTTTGGTATATAATTGATAAACTTAAAATTATTGTTTTTAGGTTCTGTAATACTATAAAACTCTTTTTAGCAATTAACTTTTGTTTTTCTTTGTTAACAATTTATCAATAAGTGATTCTTTGTAGCCAGTTGTTTCTTGCTATTTGTTTTAATAATGCAGAGTTCTTTTTTAAAAATTTGATTGACTTAATGGGAAAGTGACAAGTCTGTGAATTAAACTATGAAAAGAAGATAGTTTTATTTTCCATGATTGGTTCGATGCGTAATTTATTACCGTGTCTGTCGTCGTTGGTTTTCTGTAAATATCGAATTCAATGTGGTTGTCAATATTTTTAATGTTTATATCCAAAAAAATTAACTCATTATTTTTATTTCCTTTTCCATAGTGAACTGAATGTTGTTATTTATTGAGTTTAGAAAATTTAAAAACTTATCTAAATTTCTCTCTGTACTATTCCAAATGCAAAAAACATCGTCTACATATCTTTTCCAATAAAAAATGTGTTTAATTAGATGATTATTAGAGTTAAATAAAACTTTTTCAAAATGTGCCATAAAAATTATTTATTAAAAATTTAAAATTTATATGAACAACTAGAAATTAAAAATCACTTATAGACAATACAACTCTTTCTACCAATGATCAAATAAATTTCGCAGATATGCCAATTATAAATAAATTTATTACCACATCTGGGCCCCATAATAAAAACCCCTAATAATATTTTATAGACCTTTTTGGGAAAAACGTGTTAAATGGTTCTGTTTGTAAATATTTCTCTTTTTAAATTTAGTATTCGAAGTACTCTTGATGAAGCCCTAGAAAGGCGAAACAATTGTAGAGTAATGCTCTAATAATTATTGAAACATTAAAAAGCAATTTTTCCTATTTAGTATTAATAATTAAATATAATTTTGTAGGACCATTTAAATAAATTAGCACAGCCAAAGCGTTACGCGTCGGTTGAAAACCTTAGAGAAGGAAATAAAGGCAAATTTGTCAGTTTAGCTGAACAAATTAACACTTTCCAGAATCGTACCCCTGTCAGGTTTAGAAGTAAACCAAACTTGGCCAAACAGCAACCTTTAAATTCCCAAACATTATATAGGTAAGTTTTTATTATTATTTTTTATTAAGTGATCATTTTGAGACCTTTCTAAGAAATTACTTATGTTTTTACGTATCATGTATGTTTTATTATTAGTTTACCTTTTTATTATCAATGGCTTAGTGCTAATCCCACATATCCTTAATTTCAAAGGTTATGGTTTATAAGTGTTATTGGCAAAAAAGTAAGTTCTTTATTTTCAGTAAACATAGTGATACTTAAAAATAAGAACAAATTGTACTATTTTCAGTTAGCTTTTAAATAGACAATTTTATGATCTAAGAAATTAATATACAGGGTGTTTTAAAACAAAGGCAAATAAGTTTAAGAGGTGATTCCTTGTTCAAAATATAGGGTAGTTTCTTGTATAAACATCGGATCATAAATCAGGCATTGGGGTTCAAAAATGGGGAAAAAATAATTTAAAAAATGTAAAAATAAAAATAATGACATTCTACGGAAATATTGCTATTAAAAAAACAAAATTCAAACATTTGTGTACTTTTTTATAATTCATGGAAAGGGTAGAAATAGAATGACTTACCGCTACCGTTTTTGCCTGTTTTAAAGAAAAACAAACGCAACATATTAAAAAATAAAGCAGTTTGTATAGAATGGTTTATTTAGAAACTTTTCATCTCCTGTACGTTTTTATTAAACTTACCAATTTGGAAATAAAAAAATAAAATAAAATAAATTTATAAAAAAATCTGTTTATCTACTGTCACCAATACAGTGTGTTCCAGGATAGGCGTTACAAGAGGACAAATGGGCCAAAAAAAAAATTAATTTTAAAATCAAAATTTGAAAAAACTAGTCGTATGGTCCAAAACTAATAAATACAAAATTTTACTTCAATGGGTATGATACAGGACAAGTTATAACTAAGAATATGAAAAATGTTAAAGGTAAAAAATTAACAAAATTTTTTTGTTTTAGTTTTATTTTTTAACTTTAAATTTTAACATAAAATTTAATTCTCTATAACTCTATAACTTACACAATTTTGGCCTATTTTTAAAAATAAAGGTACTTTACTCCTAGCCATTTTTTTATATATTTAGTTATAACTCGCCCTGTATATTACCAATTGGAGTAAAATTTTGTGTTTATTGGTTTTGGACCATTTGACCGATTTTCCCAAAAATGTGTAAAAATTTCAAAATTTTTGATCCATTTGTCCTCTTGTAACTCCTATCCTGAGACACACTGTATGCATTTTTTATTTGACATTACTCTGTAGATTAAATACAATAGTCTTTTTTGTAAGATAAGAAATAAATATTGTTCATTTTTCTTGTTATCCAACCGTTAGCTTTTGTTAGTTCTTGTTAATATCAATTAACTATTAATATAACAAACAACCACTTATTTTAAGCAAGGAATAACCTTAAGTTTTTTGCATTTCTTTAGAACACCCGGTATAGGTGATATTTTTTAATGAAAATAAAGTAAAGTGTCGTAGTGTTTTACATTGTTGGATTCACTTTAAAATACTACAGTTTGTGAAATTTTGAAACTGATATGGTCCTATTTTAGTTTTTGAGCTTGGACAAAAAAATCAATTTAGAACCCTTTAGTAGTAAGGTTTAAGAAGATAATGTCAAGTTCACAATTTTTTAAAAATAAGTAAAGTTTGTGGAATGATTTTAGAATGATCATGGCACTCTAGCTAGATAAAAATTGAAATTTGATTATTTTTAAAATTGGCAAAAATTTGTTTGTTGTGTGGTAATATTTTGTAGCCCATTAAAAAATTATAATATCAGTTAAATATTTATAAAATAAGATTGTTAGAAACATTAAGGGGCCCAACAATTCTTTTTGAAGAGGAGCCCAATAAATAATGAGTTATGCATTTTTAAGTTAATTGCGGGTGCAACATCAAATTATCGCGGGTGCACCCAGTCTAATTTAAGTGAAAATAAACATAAATTTTATTTATATAGGAATTAAATGAGAGATTAAATCGTATTTGTTACTCACTGGTATACATTTGTTGTCGCTTCTGTGATTTATTCCTTTTTAAATACGTCAATATTCGTCGAAAATTCAAATCTTAGCAACACCTGTTTTGCGCCAGTGTTTCAGGTATGATTTTACCAATTTTTCGAATTTTTATATTTTCAAACGTACCAAAAAAGTAAATATGGAATAAAATTAAATAAAAATAAATTAAATATTATTTCGACTTTCTGCTTTGCACTTTTATCAAAGAAAAAACAACTATTAGCGTGATTTAAAAATTAATGTCGAGAATCGTCTATACGAAATCGCCCTCTTAAAAACGAAATATTCTTTTTGTTTCAATATAAAAATAAAGATTTTTATTATTTTTTTGCGATATCTCCCTAATGGTTGACTTTTGATCCCATGTTTATAAAGCACACTACCCTCTATTTTGAACAAGGAATCACCTAAAATTTTTCCTATTTGTTTGGACACCCTGAATATCTAACGTGATTGACTTTACCAAGAGGTATTAGTCACTTTAAATACAAACAAAAAAAGACCAAAAAAATTATAATTTTTAAAAAATGTCACATTTTTTAGAACGGTTCCTGAGAGTCCAGCCCTTCAAACTAAAACTAGAAGTAGACCAGTACACATTTTATCACAAGAAGAAAGAGAAATAATTGAATTTAAAAATCAGCAAAAGTAAGTTTTTTAGACATTACTTGGGAATAAATATATAGTATATTTCTTTAATGTTCCCCCTCCTTTTATTTCTTGAACGCAGTGCCGCTTTTACCAGCCGGCTAAGAGGCTGGAGCCTAGGGCGGCAGATTTTGTACTTCATAAATTGTTTAGTAGTTGATGTCGATTTTTATCTTGTACATTGAAATGAAAGTGAGGACCTTTTTTTTGCTCTTCAAAATTGTTTCTCAATGAAAAAGAAACGGCTAAAATTAAAAGATTAAAATACTGGCGGCAAATATGTAAATGTGGCAATACTTTGGGATATGAAATTGATGCATAAATACTATGTTTTAGAGAAAATTGACAGATGAAAATTTGAAGATAGCGACTGGGCGCCATGTTTAAAAAAAATTAAATGGAAGGGGGCTTGTGGCACATAATTTTAAAGTTCCTGACTAGTACTTTATAACTAATCAGGTATTTAGGTAATTTTTTAAAGTACCACTATTTTGTATTAGGTGAAGGTGTTGACTTTATATTCTAGGGTTATAAAGTACCCGTCAGGAGCGCTTTAAAATGATGTGTCACAAGGCCCCCTTTTCCATTTTTTTACAAGATAACGCACAGCTGCCCATCTTGAAATTTTTATCTGTCAATTTCACTCCAAAATATAGTATTTATGCAATAATTTCACATTCCAAAGTTTTTAAATTGATCCGTTTAAAAAATAAAAGGGGGAACACTAAAGAAAAGTACTGTAGATTTAATAATTAATTAACATTTTAGTTTTAAAAACTTCTTGATTTTTAATTTAGGTTTAAAATTAAAGCAAATCCGGTCAACAAAAAGGTACTTCAAGGGCCTGTCAAACCTTCCGTACCTGCAGAAAAGCACTATACAATACCACAACCTTTCAATTTAACTTCAGTACCACCCAAAAAGGTAGTGAATATAACTACTATAATGTCAGAAATTTAAACTAATCATTTGTAATTTTTAAGGCTGTTCCCACCCAACAGAAATACGAGTTTCACGCTAAGCCTATGCCGCGAAGTGCAGAAAAGGCGCCACGGACACAAATTGAAAAGAGACCATTGACAAAACCTAAGACTCCGTCATTTATGAAAACTTACAAAATGCAGGTTCATGTTCCGGAAGTAAAAGAAACTAAAAAAATGGACACCTCAAAAGAGCACAAACTGACAAAACCCAAACCATTTAGCTTCGAAACTAGAGATAAAATGATAGAAAAAAGGAGAGAACAATTAATAAATAAGGTTAGTCAATTATACTTAATTGAAGTTTTAGTATTAGAAGTATGAACCATGGTAAAAAATTTGGAAAATGCTAATTTGGAAACTTAGTTTACTGCATTGATGATTACTTGCGAGTCTTTTACTTTTAAAATATGCTTTATTTTTTAAGATAAGAGAAGAAGAAAGAAAAGCCAGAGAGTTTCATGCAAGACCGATGCCGAAATCAATTTATAGGAGTGGTGACTCTATAAAAAGTGATTCAGGAAGCAGCAGATGTTCAAGTAAAAGACATGTAAGTTTGGTTGTAATTACATCTTGTCTTTTAAAGTTCTTGCCAAATGGAAAACTTTTTAATTATTAACTCTACAAAAACAATACCTCTTCATAAATAGTCCTTCTACAACAATAACTAAAAAAGACAGAAAAAACTTTTTGTATAAGAGTTTTATAGATTTTCATCTAATATCTTTTGGGCATTACAAAAGAAACAAATTAACATCAAAAACTTAAGAAAAGTAAGAGGTTAAGTTTTTAAATGGAACACCCTTTATATTATGTCACTATTAAAAGGTCCTTTAACGAGCTTTATAATAAATTATATATAATTTATATACAGTGTGTCCCGTAATTAATTGGACATAGGTTAATGTAGGATACCTGACATGAAAATAAAGTGGTGGAGCTCAATATCGCTTAGCAAAATGTTATTGATTTTCTTTCTACAGGGTGTTAAAACTATTTTTTACCAAACATTTAGTGAAATATCTCGGAATCCACTGGACAGATAAAAGTGAAATTTGGTGTACTCTTACTATTTGGGATGACGAACACGAACAGATATCTATTTTGCCATGACCACTAGATGGCGCCACATACAATAACATTAATTGATTAAAATGGTCATAACTTTTTTGACCTCCCGGTATGCACATTTGCGATTGGAAATAATAAAACAGCATTTAATTTTGGTCAAAAAAGGTATTCTTCTTTGATCTCCAAAAAGCAGACCATTTTCGAAATAAACAACTTTTTAAATAGGTTGCGCACGAACACTCTAAAATTTAATTTACAACGATAAAGTTAGAAAAGCTATTGATTATAATAAATGTTCAAAATGTTCACCATCCACTAGGACACATTATCTAATTCTTTTATTTAAATTTTGCCTGACTCCAAAAAATGATTCTTTTTGGGCCCTGATAATATTAATTCCTTCCACAATCTTTTGCCACAATTCCTGACGGTTATTTAATAAAAAGTAGATCTACTTTTTGGAGATCAAAGAAGTATACCTTTTTTGACCAAAATTAAATGCTGTTTTATTATTTCCACTCGCAAATGTGCATACAGGGAGGTCAAAAAAGTTATGATCATTTTAATCAATTAATGTTATTGTATGTGGCGCCATCTAGTGGTCATGGCAAAAATAGATATCTGTTCGTGTTCGTCATCCCAAATAGTAAGAGTACACCAAATTTCCACTTTAATCTGTCCAGTGGATTCCGAGATATTTCACTAAATGTTTGGTAAAAAATTAGTTTTAACACCCTGTAGAACAAAAACCAATAACATTTTGCTAAACGATATTGAGCTCAAACGCTTTACTTTCATGTCAGGTATCCTACATTAACCTATGTCCAATTAATTACCGGACACCCTGTATATTAAGTTTTTATGTTAGAGAGGGTCTTATTGTACTAAAAGCTAAAAAATAATTCAGTCCTAGTTACCAGATCGCACCAATCTTCTCATCGATCTGAGGTACAGATCAGACAATTAATAAAACCGTTGGACGTAGCATATCCAGAGTAAATATTGTGATAGAAATTCCAAGTGCCCAACGATTTTATTATTTGTTTGATCAATACCCCAGATTGATAAGAAGACTGGTGCGATCTGGTAGCTAGAACTTACTGAATGATTTTTAGCGTTTAGTACAATAAAACCGTTTAACATAAAATAAAAAATTTTATAATTTATTTTCAAGGTTTTAGTTTTGTTGTTATTTAATACTTCTTATTCCATGGAGTTCCTTTAATGCATAACTATAACTAATCAGAACTAACCAACGATTTTATTATTTGTGTGATCAGTACCCCAGATTGATGAGAAGATTGGTGCTATCTGGTAGCTATAACAAACTGAATTATTTTTTAGCTTTTGGTACAATAAAACCGTTTAAAATAAAAGAAAACCTGTTTTTTATAATTTATTTTTCAAGTTTTAAGTTTTGTTTGTTAATTGATACTTTTCATTCTATTGAGTTTATTTATTTCAGAATCCGCCATTTTGTGGCGGCGGCCATATTGGATTTTATTTTTTTCATAGTGAGTTCTATTCTACCAATCAAGCCCTTTTATTTGATATCCATATTAAGGTAGTTGTGAAAAAATATATAATCCGCCATTTTTTTGCCCGCGACCATCTTAGATTTTAATTTTTCATAGTGATCTCTGTGCTACCAATCAAGCCCTTTCATTTGATACTAATACTGAGCTTGTTGTGAAGTAATATGTTGTTACAATCATAAAATATGTATTATATTATATTGTCATCAAGATTAGGAGTGTGTACCAAATTTCAGTTCGATCTGTCGTCAGAAAGGGGTCAAATTCCAATTACAAAATTTACACAAATAATTCAAACAAATAAATAAATAAACAGGTCAAGCTAAGTAAAACCATTTAAATATACCACATTTAATATATCTATCTTTAAGTTCTTGTAAGGGGGTGGCAAAATATAAATGGAAAACCTGTACACGGTGAGAACACCTTGTATAGATAAACTGACCACTGCTTATTATGTATTAAATTAATTTGGACTATGGATTTACGTGTTATAAATAATTATCTTTAAAAAGTAAGTTAATAGAGAACAAGACATACAAATAAAAAAAAATTGGTGCAAAGAATTATTTAATATTGTTTAAATACAGACCTGTCAATAATAATAAAATTAAGGCAAGTATAACGAAATATTTTTTAACAAGTATTGTTTTGTTAACATGCGTTATAATTTTGTTAAAAATCATTTAGACTTATCTTTGGGGAGATTTTTGCTTTTTTCATTATAATGAAAAATATTTAGGAGAGACAAAAAAATATAATTTACTGAAGATATTCCTTTTTTTATCTTTGGACAATCCACGAAGTTGAAAGCCTAAATACTAACGTACCGTGGGTGTCTCCTTTCCATTTTAACAAGTATTATTTTGTTAACATGCGTTATAATTTTGTTAAAAATCATTTAGACTTATCTTTGCGGAGATTTTTGCTTTTTTCATTATAAGGAAAAATATTTAGGAGAGACAAAAAAATATAATTTACTGAAGATATTCCTTTTTTTTAATCTTTGGACAATCCACGAAGGTTGAAAGCCTAAATACTAACGTACCGTGGGTGTCTCCTTTCCATTTTTACAGTAAATTAGTTAACAAGAGTTATACCATTTAATCAAAAATTGATTTTACTTCCCTTCAGACAATATCAGAAAACAAGTCAAATTATAAATTTTGGCAATAAAACCATAAAGTGCTAAAAATAACTTTTTTACAGCCAAGCTCAGAGAACTTGTGCACCCAATTCAAAGCACGACCACCAACGGTCCTTTACAAAGAACCATTTATACCAGCAAAAACAGAAAAGCCAGTAACGGAACCAGCACCTTTTGACCTGTATACCGATCAAAGAGCGTATAAAAGAGAAGAGTATGAGATGATAAGGCGAGAAAAGGAAGAAAGACTAGAATACTTAAGAAAATTACATGAAGAAGAAAGATTGAGAAAAGAACAAGAAGAAATCGCAAAATTACGAAAAGAAACTGAGTACAAAGCAAAACCCATAAAAAAATACAAAGAAGTTATTATTCAGCCTTCGAACAAAATAACCGAGCCGGTTTCCCCAAAATTCGCAACTGACATACTTAGAAAGATGAAGAATAAAGAGAATATTCCCAATAATCAGAATATATCCTGTTAAGAAGATAAGTTGATTTATTAGCTACCATATTTGTTTTTATCTGAAATTGTTTAAGTTAAAAAATCTAATATGGAAAAACTGGTTAGGTATGCTCAATATGTGATTTTCTTAACTTTATTTTAAATGGAAACTAGGGACCAATAACTATAAGCTTGATTAGGAATTGTCCTACACATATTTTCTTTTTAAGGGTAAAGTATATGGGGTAACTAATAAAAGGAAGAAAAAAAAATCATACAAATTTTGGCTTAATAAAATGTTTTATTTGCAATTTTATAAGTACCACTTTATATAAGTTTAACATCGGCTAGGCCCTCAACAACTATTCGCGGGATTTGGACGCTGTAAAGTTTTTCCTATTTATTTTCCATAAAATATCGCCACCCTAATTCGCAACTCCCGAATATTTTAAAATCGAAGATTTTACAGGAGACAAGAGAAACGTTTCCTTTAGTATATTATTTGGAATGTTAAACCTGTATGGAAACTAAACCGTCGATCATATCCAAATCATGCATTGAATCCTTTCCACTAATCTACTATATACTTTCCTAAAATTCAACGCTGCAACAAGCGCGCTAATTCGAGCAGAACGAAATCAGGAGCTCCTGACTTACACCGCATCCGTCTTTCGTCGGGCGGCGACACGAAAAAAGCATATCCCACCTCGAATATTTCCTATTCTTTTAATTTCCTATGGTCGGCCAGTTCGTTTCCACACCAGTATTTAATTAATTTTTACCTAATAGCTATAACATTGAAAGTGAATGGAGCAAAAACCTCGATTTCAATTATTTCTGAAGTTACGAGGTTTGCAAATTAGGGTAACGATTTTTGGGTAAGTCACCTCGTAAAAGCCAATAATACATATTCTATGGGACCCCATCAGCTCTAAGAGCTCAATGTTTTCGTGAAAATACATTTTGTGCCTATTGAATCATCCTTGTAATGGGCAAATAGGTTTAATAAATTAATAAAAAATAACCACCAGTGTTAAAAATTGTTTTTTTGGGTTATCCCCTTAAAGTTAAATGTATGTTGTTCATTAACTGACAAAATCCTTGGTTGATTCTTTGATTAACTGTTGTTCTTTTTCTTGTCGTCACTGATTGCCTGATTTGTTTTAATAACCCATCAATCGAATACTAAGAATAATGCAAAGCATGCTTCTACCAGCTTTATGTGGCCTTAATTACTGTAATTATTCTAATTATTTAAATTAAATTGTACCATGCCTTAATAAAGGGTTTTTCAATAAGAGTGACCATTTTTCATATAGAGATCTAGTTTCTAATCCATATTTTTTAATATTTTAGTGTTACTAAATTTAGGATAGTGTGCAGTTTTATGATGCAGCTTCTGACTCCGGATCGGTTGAAAGTAATAAAAACATATCAAAGTGGTAACTCAGTTGTAGCCACTTTACGTTTTTTCACTCGAGAATTGGGTCGCTATCATCGGTACTCTGCGCAGTTTATACGCCGCACTGTGGAAAAGTGTGAACCTGAGTTCACTTTACTTTTAAACTCACTTTTGAAACTTTTCCATAGTGCGGCGTATACTCTGCGCATATTACGGGTGATGGCGATCCAATTCTCAAGTGAATAAACGTTGAGTAGCCACAACTGAGCTACCACCTTGGTAATATGTTTTTATTACTTCACACATTACTTCACACACAGACCAACCGATCAAAAGGGGTCAGACGTTGCATCATAAAACTGCATACTATATTAAATTTAGTAACACCTAGAAATTAAAAAAATATGGATTAGAAACTGACAGATATATAGATTGATAGATAGTTTATATTACCAAAAAGAGTACATTGTGGTACATAGGTTTAACACATCAATATTTGAAAAACTATCACTCTTATTGAAAGACCCTTTAATAAAATATAATTTTATTTAAAATATGGAAGCTGATAATAACAAGTTAACTAAAAGAAAGCTTTAAATAAGGTGATTACAAATAATATAGGTTTACTATATTATCCGTAAATGGAGCTTTTTTCTATCAAACCTTAATGTACATAGCTAAACAAATTTCAGAACTTGGTGAATTATCAATTGACTACATTAATAGCATTTTACAAATGTTTTATATGAGAAAATTTTATTGAAATCTATTTATTTATTCTATGTGAGACTAAACTGCCTTTACAAAAACATGTAATTTTTACCATTACTTATATTTTACCATGGACAGAGAGAATTTTCGGGCAACAGAATGCCACAGTACTAACACATAAAAAGAACCTTAATAATAAATCAAAGTATTTGACACATAATATACCAATGTTATTAAGAGACTTGTACTTCAGTAGTACCAATAAAAATTGAGACCTTGAGAACCAGAGCGGACCATCCCACAAATCAAAAAAGTTATTCAACACAGACATATTTTCAATAGCATAAAACTTATTTATTAAGGTCTAAATGGACTAAGTGAGCTATTGAAATCTTATAAAAATGATTAGTCCACACTAGATCTGATAAGTTGGTGTTATGCTATTGAAAATAAGCACTTTTTATTTGTGGGATGGCTTGCTCTGGTTCTTATCGCCTCAATTCCAGTATTTGAGAATTGGTCTGCAGAGTCAATCCTTGCCACCTTAATTGTGGTTGTTCTCTTTTTTATAAATAGTATTTAATATCCATATATTATTAGTATCGTTAATATTGGTGGAGTAAAAGAAAATTGGGTTAAGATATATGTTTTATAAAAGTACTTCTCATTTTGGCAATGACAAATTATCGTTTTGTTTTTATTTCTTTTAGTTTGTGTCGTTTTATATTTATGTTGTATATTAATTTTAGTCCTATTTTTAGATTATTATTATATTTGTCTTTTCATAAATAATTTAAACAAAATAGTTTGTTTTATTTTTTAACCCCATTATAACTCATCGTGTTTGCCATTTTGATATCTAATATTAAAAAATAATAAAATATTAGCCCAAGGATTCGCTTGCTTACATACATACAGTGTGTCTATGTAAGTTGGCGGCATATGGCTAACTTTTTTATTATTAATTTTACGGAAAAAAGTTATTCTTAATAAAAAGTTCTGCATGTGCAAAAACCTAAAATGCAATAATCAGATATCAAATTGTGTCAGTCATGTATAAGGTTTGGCCAAAATGAAATTTTTGCTCAAGAGTAAAGTACCTGTATTTTCGCAAATTGTTATAAAGAAAAGATGTTTAGAATTAAAATTGCTTCCAAATATGCAATTTGATATCTGATGATTGCATTTTAGGCTTTAGACCATGCAGAACTTTTTATAAAGAATAACTTTTTTCGTAAAATTAATACTAGAAAAGTTTCCCATATGCGGCCAACTTACGTAGACGTATTATGTTACGTATGTATATTATATAAAGAACTTAATTTAGTAAGCTATACTATTATCGTTTCTTACACAACACTACATTTCTATTAGGGCATTGCTTATTTAAAAAAATGTTCCCTGGCGGTTCAAGACACTTTCTGCAAATTTTCTTTGTTCATAAAGAAAAATTAAGCAATTTATATATGTAGAACAAAATTTTATAATAATCAGCAAACATCTAATATAAAAGTAGACCAAGTGGAGGTAGTCCAGGGTTAACGCCGTTGCCGCACACAACCTACAAACTTTTATTTGGACGATCAGACACGATTGTCTGAAGGTTGACTGATTTATGATATGTTTGTAAAGGATAAAGCCGCGTGTACATTGGTATAGTAAATGGGTTGGTAATTTGTACAGTAACTGGAACAAGACAGCTATTAACCCAATGTAAACCGATTAGGTATGTGCTTGTACAAGTACATGTACCAGTAGCGAGGACAGAAAAGTGAATAGCCAGCCAATCTATTTACTTGCCTACTAACCTTGCCCTTCTACCGAAATTGTCACTACCACGGCTATTAATTCAGCAAAAACGGATAAATGTCATGGAAGTGTAACGGTGCTGTCATTCAATTTATGTTAATTGCCTTAAGAAATAAAATAATACGAAGGGAAAATTATTTTTCGGAACTTTATCGTGAACATGAGGGTCTGTGAAATGTAACAAACCCACTCAAAGAGTTAATCAAACAAGAGTAAGCAATTATTGAAGAAGTTTAGTTCGAGGATAAAAGGATTTACTGTTGCTTTGTGACAGGCAAAAAAATAAAGAGTTTTATATTATATTACCATTACCATTACCATTTATAAAAAAAAAGCAAAGGAAAAAAGAGTAAAAATATACTACAAATATTTTAATGGCGTATTTGTGACGTCAAAAACAGGGTAAGCTCGTATACCCCGGGACCAGGACCGAAGCGGTCCCATTCTTTCCAGGCGTGTATCCAACAAAAAGACCATCCAAGTGAAATTAGGGTTTATTAATTTATGAGTTATGTCCTAAAATTCACACATTTTGAGCTACAACTCTCAGTTGCGTATTTTACGTTAATAAAAGTAAAAAACACTTTAAGGGGAGGGGGATACTGAGGAGAGTTAACATCGTTGATGACAAAAATGTTGTGCTTTTTTTTAATAAGCTGCACTAAAAAGTCGGAGACAAAAAATGTAATTGTTTGGTTTCCTAAGTTAATTAGTTACAAGCTTTTTTAAAAAATCGCCAGCAAATAAAAAAGAAGGCAATTGCAAAATCAAAATATTGAAGACTTGCCGACCCGTCACATTATTTTTTATATAAAAGGAAAAAATCTGCTTCGGCCAAAAATCGAACCCGAGCCGCCTGCTTGGCAGGCGAATATTCTACCACTGAACCACTGAGGTTTATGTTTAATTATGCATCTTATTACATTTTTTCTGGTTACTTGATATACATATGACATTACTTTTTTCTGAAATATTTGTTTTAATCACAATAAAAATATAGCCTATAACACTCATGAATAGTGTATATTTCTGATTGTAAAAGAATTTTTATGATCGCTTCAGTATTTCCGAAGATTAGCGGCTACAAACAAAAAAACAAAGTTACAAACTTTACCTCTTTATAATATTAGTACAGATTTGCATCATACATCTTTTAACGCGATGTTCAATTAGTTAGTTTTAGGTTGCACATGCACAGCCCACGCCTATGAATAGTTTCATCTTTTTGCGTCCGGTATAATTCGAGCACTGGCAAACAAATAATTGATTTTATGTGTGTACTCCATCGCCTTCTAGATGTTAGAATTGTACTAATGGCTCATTAAAATACAATTCAAAACATCTAGAAGGTGGTCGTGTACACCTACTAGCATCGCAAGGTGCAAGTAGCAATTGTCCTGGCCACTGTCTGTACATGTACAAGTAACTGGTACAAGTAACTATACCAATGTACACACGGCTTAAGGATAATATAATAAGTTTAAAAAGTGCAATACTTAACATTTGTTTTTTTTTAATGTTATTTTTTTTGCATTGTGTAGATTTTAACAAAATGTATAAAATTGGCAATGATTACTAAATTTAAAGGTATTTATAACTTTTTAAAAAATGCTCGCTTTAAAATATGTCCAGATATAACTAATTATTTGGACGATTCTTCACTATTTTCTACCAAACTGTCATCGTTAGTCTTGTCTTCTATTCTTATCGGTAATAAATCCCCCAACTTTGAAGACCTTGCGCAATGATAAGTTGATCTAAAATAATAAAATTAGTGCTTTTTAATACCTAAAGAAGTGTTCTGATCCTATTTAAAATAATAAAGAGAAGATTTTGTGATAAAAATGTGTTGCTCGCCATTTCTGTATATAAAACTTACGACAAAGAAAACAAATAAAATTGTCAAAAAGGCAACAAATAAGAAACAAGGGTATTTAGCTTACATTTGACTTACAATCGGATGAGAGTATTTGAAAATATAAAATTACAATTAAAAACAGTTTGTTATCAAAATAAAAACCGTATTTACTCATAATTCCTATTAAATATTTGGTGAAATATACTTACTTTCCATGTTTTTTTGCAGTAAATATTACTTCATCAAGCTTGCCACTCGCTGTGCATATTCTACAAATAGTGTGTTTTGATTTAATAAGTGTAGGTCTAACTATTCTAGGCCAGTCTGCATCTCTCGGACGTAACCCTTAAAAATATTGAATGAATAAGTATTGGAATAATAAAATTTTTAATTCCATTAATAACGTTAATGTCCGACTGATATATTATTTGACAAAAAATAATATGTCAAAGTCAGTTAAATACGATATATTATCCTAGGGCGGTATTAAAAATAATAACGCCCTAGGATAATATTTCGCATTTAACTGACTTTGACGTAATATTATTATTTGCGAATTGATTTGGTACTAAACTAATACATTTAAAATTCATTCAAATTTTTCTCATATAAAGAATATTTGGTCGGACATTAAACGTTGAAGGCACCACGGAATAACGCTTTCCGTCAACGTATATTCAAAGGCCCTCGGGATACACACCATCGACCTCAAGCGTTATTATCCATATAATAACCTTGATACCTTAATATCTATTGGGAATTCAAATTAAGGAGCACATTGTTGCAATTCGGTCAAACAGCTGATAAAAATGGGTATCTAGATTCAATTTGGCAAAGAATATTTACATAAATTACCTGATTCGTTATTAAATTTTACGATAAATATTAGGCATCATTGTCTGACAACCTAAATAACACAAAGCAGGATAATAGTCTTGGAGAAACTTTATATTATATAGCCATAAAGCGTAAGTTCTTCGTTATTTAGACTTGAACTGCAGATAAACCAAAACTGACTTCGCACGTTTTGCTTCATTGCTGAATTTTTAACGAAATCCATGATGGCAACCACTTAAACGCTTAACACTAGTTGTAGACTATTTTTCTTTTTTTTTTTTTTTTCATTACATTCATACCATAAATCAGAAAAATTCTTTAAAAAATAAAATATTAACTGCAACAACAGAAAGCGAAACTTGATTATAAAATGTCAAATGTTCTAAATTTGCAACTGCAACGTTGCCATGTCGCTTAATTTTAGTTTTCAATTACTGTTGTTGGATTTATATCGGATTTTTAAACAATTAAGTGTAAAAAAAACCCTGTAAGTAAGGTCTGAAATATATTTTTAAGGATAAAGAAGCTTATATGTTATCACTAGACTTGTACACGGTAAAAGATACATCCACAATATACAAAGATAAGTCCAGAATATGAAACCTAGACTTTTTTATGTCTAATTTTACCTTTCCTTAAAACAACGTATGAATACCATTCCCGTTGTATTTCAGATTTTTGTCCTATTGGCATGGTATAATAAGCCACTTCAAAATTACAGGGTGTTCCATCATCAGTCAAAAATCTTGGACAAACCTTGTCATGTGGGCACTAAAAAATTTTTTCTCATTACAAACAAAACTTCTTTATAGGTGGATTTAGGTGAGCCATTTTGAAAATATTAGATTGAATAAACTATACATATTACAGATTGGTCTAGCTTTATTGTCCTTTAATCTTATTTAGCAAAATAAAGGCATGTTTACGTTTAAATAAATCAACTGTAATTTAAAAAAAACGACAGATTATTAGGTGTCTTGATAAGTTGACGTCATGTGGAAATCTTTTTTATTATTAATTTAACGAAAAAAAAAATATTAATGATTAAAAGTTCTGCATGGTTTAAAAGCTAAAAGACAACAATCGGATATCAAACTGGGGTAGGTAGTCAACAAACAATTCTACACTAACAGTAAAAAATGACCTTTGTACATTAGTGCAATACATTAATTAATTCTATTTTTTTAGGATGATTAAAAAGATCCGAGATCTTAATAGTGAGAGTAGAATTTCAAAATCTCAGTACATATTTTATGATTCTTGAAATTCTTGGGAAAAACTGCTAACATTTTTAGTTTGTTTATTGTTAAAAATATCATTCTCTGCTACTTTAAACAGTGCAACAAAACAAGATTTAATAAGCGAAACTAGAACATATTTAGCTAACCTCTTTTTTATTTTAGTAACATAGGGCACAATGTCGAAAAACTCTTCAATTTTGACCAAGTCAAAACTCAAGAGCCACAATTTTTTAGCATTAATTTCTTACCGGGCTATACACATAACCTGCATTAGCTTTATTATCAAGTTGCAATATAAAGTCTCGAACTTCATTGACAACCTAAAAAATATAAGTTACAATAACAATGTATTATTTAATTATACTGGGTAATGCATCGCCGGGTGGGACAAGGAAATCCCATGTAATTTTTAATGGGGTCAATTATTGGCTCCCTAATTATTTTAGAGAAAAATTCTATTGAAGTTTATTGACGAGCATGCAAATCTACGTCCATGGTAAAAACTTTAGATTTTTCGGTTAACCCGTTTGCTAGTTAGATGCTAATATATTTTTAAAAATTGTTACATTATTATCGGCTCATATTTATAAACAACAATAAAAATACCAGTTAGCGTGACATAACGTTGTCATTTTGAAATTTAGTGCTTTATTATTATCAAAAAATCGTAGAGCGAAAAGATTAACCATGAGTTATACTACTGAAGAAAAAGTATTGATGATTAAATGGTACTATCAAGGAAAAAGTTACCAAAAGGTGTCGGACATGTTCGCTGCTCAGTATCCGAATAGACCGATACCCGGAAAATCAACAGTCGATAGGACTATCTGGGTTATTGTCTAGCAGTCAATGGAGGAATATTTGAAAATTTTCTTAAATTCTAAGTTTATTTTCAACATATTAATTATTGTAATAATATTAATAATTTATTGAAGCATGTAAATATTATAAATGTCATAAGTTCTTGAAATTTGTTACTCTAGTTTAGTTTAACTTAACTTAATTAGTTTGTATAAATACAACTTTAATCTTTTTACTGTACGATTTTTTGATAATAATAAAGCACTATATTTCAAAATAACAAAGTAATGTCACGCTAACTGGTATTTTTATTGTTGTTCATAAATATGAGGCGATAATAATGTAATAATTTTTAAAAATATATTAGCATCTAACTAGCAAACGGGTTAACCGAAAAATCTAAAGTTTTTACCATGTACGTAGATTTGCATGCTCTTCAATAAACTTCAATAGAATTTTTCTCTAAAATAATTAGGGGAGCTAATAATTGACCCCATTAAAAATTACATGGGATTTCCTATGTCCCGCTCGGCGATGCATCACCCGGTATAATAATATATAAAAATAAAGCATTAGGTACCTTAAACCCTGCATTAGTGCCTTGTTCAACAATTATCAAGTAGTTTTCTGTTTTGTTCCATAAATTTAAAACAGTTTCTAACCTTGTTTCCAATGATGGTAATTCTAATAATGAGTAAGCAGATATAACTAAGTCGTATGCGGTCTAAAAGTAATAACACTTTTAGTGGTATTTGCGTTATAGTAAATACTTCAAAGAAATGAATGTTAGCAACTACTTCTAAACTTTAATTTAATTATCAATTTTTAACCACTAATAGTGGTAGATCAATTGACTTAAGATATATATTTACTAGAAAAAATTTGCATCCACATAACCAGAGTTGGGTAGTATTTGAAACTAACTTCTAGCGCCTACCGGAGCATTGATCCCAAATCACAGCACGAATGTTGTAATATGCAGAAAGAACGGAAAATGTGGTGAATTGAGGTTAGTTTTTAACGAAAACTAGCTTTAGCTAACCAGAACGTCAACTAAACATTCTTTCCAACGAATTAAAATTTTTAATTCGTTGATTCTTCAGATTAATCAACGCCCCCAAAAACCAGTGGCGGCGCCAGGGGTGGCCGCGGTGTGGCGAGCACCCAACCTAAATTTCTCTCGCCCAACCTACTAATTAAGCAAGAAGCAAAGAAACGCAAAACGTCCTGTAAAAAAACCGTCACATTCTCATTGACCATGTATTTATTTAATTTATATTCAAGTAATACGATTTACTATATACTTAAATAAATAATCTATACTTGGGCTTTGTCATTAGAGCCTGATTTTGGTGTATTTTTAAATACAAAATAAAATACTCTATTAAAATGTTTTAAAAATTTATAATGTTCTTCCGTGAGTTTTGTGTATTTAAAATTTAAATAACGAAATATAGGGTGTTACAGAATGTCGTTAAAAATTTTTGGGGCAGATTCTACATCAGAAAATATAAAAGAAAGTTCATATTAACAAAAATAAGTTCGCGAATTTTTCATTCTCAAGATACAGAGTGTAAAACTTTTCAAAAAACCGAAAAATTTCGAAACACATATAGTTTAGTTTAAATTAATAGACTGGATATAAACCTTATTTAAATAAGTATTTATTATTATTATTACATAACGTCGCTGTTATTACGAAGGGGCCTATCTCGAGTTTTAGTACTTCTTAGGAGAGCGGTTTAATTCGGCTGTACCACTCACAGTTGCATCTTATTTTAATTAATTTGTGGTGTAATATTAGGATATGCAAGTTTGTCATAACATAAGTAAGGTCTGCCCTTGTATAACAATGGGTATAACTCATTTTTGCAAAATATCGAGTTAGGCCCTTTCTTAATAACAGCGACGATAATTGCTAATAAAACATTATAAAACCCATTTTTTAAAAGAAAAGTTCCCACAATGCATCTTTTATGGTCTAAAAATATGCAATTAAGTGATTTATTCTTTTAGTTTAAAGAAAATACGAAAACAATTAGGAGACATCAAAGCTGTATTTTTATTTCCTAAATCTAAAGAAAGGACAAAACATTTACTCCATCAGTGGCGTACCGTTTTTATTAAATGTAATTAGGTTAGTGATAAATTACCCCCTTTAGGCCATAAATTACATTGCCAAATTGAAACAAAATTGGGTAAAGGATTTTAAGATAATTAAAAAAAAAACATATTTTACAAGTTTAAGACCTTTTATCTTGAGCACAAGGAATTTGCGGAATTATGTTTATATAAACATTTTTTACATTTTTAATAGTAGAATCTGCCATTAATTATTTTAATAACATTCTGTGACACCTTGAATGTATCATTTACTAAACAAAATAGGATATAGCACTAGAGATAGAAGTAAGATAGTAGTTTTTGGTTTCCACAGCCTACTAAACAAACATTTTTCTCAAAAACCGTTTATTTTATCACAAAATGCAAGAAACCAAATCTTTTGATTTTTCTGTGGCCGTCACTCTGGTGTACGTTAACTTTTAAAAATTGATCATACACATGTCAACAGGCTTTACCCCCTCTCTGCTGTTTTAAATTTAAAAAATTAAAAATTGGGATTTCACCTTTTAAGACAAAAATTAAATACAATTCCTAACCAATAAGAATGTGAAAATTGTCGTACTATTTGATGCAAAAATGTAGCCACAGTTTAAAATAAATGTATTTTTACCCAACTTACGATGCCTGTAGCTTGGAAAGGGTTTTTGTTTAGAGTTTATAGGACCCTAAAAATAAGCTCCTAAAATATTTGTATTCAATTTTAAAACGGCCTATACCTATTTAATTTTAATAATGGGCATGCACATTTTGTTGCCCACCCTCCAAATTTTTCTGCCGGGTATTGCCCAACTTAAAAGAAAAAGCTGGCGCCGCCACTGCAAAAAACCTCCGTATGCCAAAAATCATCAATTCGGCAACATTCGGGATCAATACTCAGTTAGGCGCTAGACGTAAATGTATTTGAATAATCGGTATTTTGAATACTATTCACTGAAATTTGAAATATTCAAATACCGGGATTTGCAGTATTCGAATACTAGGGTTCCAATTTTATGAGTAAGGATATTTTTTTTCCTCAAAAAATATGACAACTGATGTGGAGAGGCTGGTATGAAAGTAATGTGATTAGATTGGTATTCGCATACTTCTTAGAATACAGAATTTAGGATTCATATTCAATTACAGGATTTCAGTATTTGACCAAACACTAAACATGACTGATAGAAATAAGACTGATCTAAGAAGTGAGCAGACAAACTTAACACAGGTTTTTTTCCGGTTAGTTAGCAAAATAAAGAATTTAAAAGATATGTAAATAACTTATTTATTTTTTATTTCAAGTAAATTTGATGTTACCATTATACTTCTAAAATAAAATTTATTTAAAAATAAAAGATAATTTAAGTGTTTAATTTAACCTATTTTAGGATTCCTATAAAAGTTTCAACAAAAACTTGTTATTATCAGATATATTGGGATTTGGCCACACCAGTTTGTAGTATCATTAGGGAAACGATTTATCTTTCTAATTCTAACAGGTAGTTGAATAGCTTTATAAACCTACATTGGATGCAGGCAAAAACTGCCTATAGAAAGTTCCCTTTATAATAGGAACTCCAGTTCCCTTACCACCTTGCAATAATATTTGTGCCAAGTCATTCATGTCTGCTGAAACGTCTACATTGAAATACTCGAAAATGTGTTTCTTCCAATAGACATTTGCTGCCCTAAAAATTAATTGGATTTTTTAGATGAAAATACCTTTTCTAAATTCTTACGTTAACAATAGGTAATTTTTAAGAAGAAATAATATACGAGCCCCGTCTCAGTGAAGTTGGCCCAACTGATATAAATATATTTTTGTAAAGGACTGCACAGCATTTGCATTTAAAACCGGCATGGGTAAAAATATTTAATATTGTAGTATGTTAGACTCTCATCCCTACCGGTAATATTTTCATAAAAATTTCGGGAAATCACCGGTAATATTTTGGATTTAGGGATTTCCAAAGTGACGTCACTGGATGATATAAAAAAAACACATTATATTAAATACAATTTTTAAAAACGTAGATAGAAGATCGGAATATGGGTTATTTGATTAAAAATATATATATTTAAAAGATAGAATAATTACCTTTAAAGTTTGCAGTCCCGCAAAGTATCTACAGGGTGGTCCAAATCATACCCTAGAAAAATGGTGCCAATACAACTACATTTAGGATGGTTTAAACCATCAATTGAATGTTAAAACAGTTAAGGGTATTTTTTAGTGCACTTTTAACCTTTTAATAAGTGTTAGTAGTTTAAGTGTTTGGGCCATTCCTAGAGGAAACAAAAAAAGGACCTAACATAATTACATATTTTAGCTGGTTGTGCCAACTTCACTGAGACGGCGCTCGTATGTCTATATCTAATACAGGGTGCTTCTTCCTTCTTCATCTACACATATAAACTTGGAAAATTACTGGTAAAGACAAATAATTACAAATAATGAAAAAAGATCTTTGATTATTTTTTTTAAAGAGTAATCAGCTACTCTTTTTTTTTCTTTTTTTTGTAAAAACTAAACAAATAAACAAATTGTAATGAGGTTTTGTATGTCTGTTAGTATTATTAGTCATTGTTTGTACTTATTGTTCCAAGTTTATGCATATACAGTAGGTCCACGTGATAGACTACAATAGAACAAATGGACGAAAAATTTATGTGTTTAAGTCGTGTATGGCAACTGCCTTTGCTTCTTAAAAAGCAAAAATCACTTTAGGAAATTTGTTTTGTTTTCTACAAGGGCTTCAAAAATTACAAAAATGTGAAAATGGATCAAGACAAAACAACCTTTTTTACTATTTTACTGCAAAATGTCAAATAAAAAAGTTTTTAGAATAAAACGAGAATCCGATATCTGAAGTTTCACATAAAATAAACAAAAAAATCATATTGTTTTTAACCCCTTTTACGTGATTTACCTGGTTTTGTATTTTGTATTTAACATCACCTTCTAGATGTTTTGAATTGTACTATTTTAATGATCGCATAGTACAACATCTAGAAGGCGATGGTATTTAAATACATTTGACAATTTTTGACATTAATTATTGTGATGTATTAATACTAGGTAAATTACATAAGAAAGGTGTAAAACATGATTTTAAGAAAAATGACATTAAAAACAAAATTTGGTTTATTTATGTGAAATTTCAGATATGGGATCCTCATTCAATTCTAAAAATCTTTATTTAACATTTTGCTGAATTATTAAAAATAAAGTAGTTTTGTCTTGGTCCATTTTCACATTTTTTTAGTTTTTGAAGCCCCTGTACAAAACAAAACAAATGTTTCAACGTGTATCTTGTTTTTCTAAGAAGCAAAAGCAGTTGCCATACACGACTTTTTTAAACATTTAAATTTTTGGTCCATTTGTACTATTGTAAAGTCCATTCGCGGACATACTGTATGTAGTTTAGAATCACCCCGTATATGTGTATACTTTTTGTTACTTTACATGTAATTAGTATTAGTGATGAATGTCCTATTAGAAGATTTCAGAAAGTACTAAAGATACATATTTTAAATTTTAGGTTTAAGTGATACCTATCTTTATATGGCAAATATCTTACGTTTTGGGACTTTCAGGTAAATCAAAAGTACATATCAACTTCCTTATTTTAAATAGCACACTATATATTATTACATCTTTGCATTCTGCAGAAGGTTCTAAGCAAGTCGTGTGTTTCATGTCCTATATCTCTATATCTAGGTCTTAGACTTTTTGACATTGAACCAAAAAATATGTATTAATCTTTTTAAAATCATATGTAAAATTTAAAAATGTAATAATTTATAGGAAATTCATATAGGTAAGTTAATATGTACTTCTGGTATAACCCAAAATGCCAAAACTGAGATATTTGCCGTATAAAGACCGACATCACTCAAATATGAAGACAAAATTTAAAAAAATATATATTATTAGTAGTTTCCAAGATCTTTTAATAGGGCGCTCACCGTGAAAAGCCCTGTAAATAGCAACTGGGCCCTGACAACTGCCAAAAGAATGTTTAAGGCTTAATATAGTTCCCTGAACCGCCGGCGTCCAAGAAGAGCCAGTTTTTCGAGCATTTTCAATAAACAACATTTTTTAGCACCACAAGAATATCTTGGTTGGTCGCCGGCTGTACAGGTGGCACTTAACGTGTTAAAGAGGTCAAAACGTCGCTTAAAAAAATAAAACACAGGACACAAATTTAATCTACCATAGCCAAGTCAGCACCAACAGTGGCATATGGCAAGAAGCAAGAAAAAGAAAAAAGTAATGATTTAAACAAGAAAAAAACATATTTTAGGAATTAAAGAGATTAATTTAGTTATAAGGTTAAATAATTTTGTGTGGTATTTTTTGTAAAATCCACAAGTAGAAGAAAGAGGTGGTAATATGGAAACCATGTTTGATTTTTACAAGAAAATAAAAGTTAGATGTGGCATCGGTATGTTTTCCTAAAGATACATTCTATATATTTTAAAAAACACGTGCTCTAATCAAATAAAATTATATGATAAGTGGTTTAGAGCTATATCCATTTTTAAGAAAAAGTCAAAAGTGGCTGTTCGAGAAATTATGGTGGTAATATGGAACCCAGAAAAAAATTAACACATATTTGGAAAGAAAATATTATTTATAAGTAGAAACAGAAATTTTTACATCCTAAACATTTTTGACAAGCCCACAGTAGATATTTTTTACACTGATCCCACACTTCTCCCGATTGTTCTTTAGGGTACTTCAGGTCGCAAAACATGCAAGAGGCATCATCATCCTGACAATTCTAACTGAAGAACCGGACGAAATACTATTTGGTTCATTATTGTTAGTTAAATGAGTAAGATGAAGATCTTAATTTTTAATGAAACCTGGTTTACATTACCATCCTCTTAGGGGTTCCATATTAGCAAAACACAAGCAATAGCAAAAAAAAAAAATAAATGGTGCATAAAAATTCTCTTTTTATGATAATTTTACTCTTATTGGTAATTAAATAGTTTTACACAAAATAAATTTAAAAACTCGTCACTAAATCACTTTATTTGGGACTACACAAGGCAGCAATAAATGTTTAGGAAATACCAAATAAACGTAACCTACAATTTTAGGACTCTAGAGTAGAATTACGCGACAATTTTTGCATGATTTACACTTCAAATGAAGATTGTAACTGAGCTACAAAATAAAAGATTACCACATTCCTGAAATAATACATTACACTGTTTTATTGCCTATATTCACATGGTAATTAAATTTTACTATAAAAAGTAAAGATGGGTATGGATAGTTAGAAAAAGTAAACACATAACTTTTCTTTAATAGACTTTTAGTATAAGTAAAAGAAAACGTATCTTTTTAACAACACACAAAAAAATCATAAACACATTTATTACCATGTTGCAGTACCAACACCAGATCCAAAATCAAATAAACTTCTGGGTTTAAATTTGGGGTCTCTAGAAGCTATTTCACCAAATATTTTAACTAACACTGCATATTCTGGAGGAAATCTCTCAATTAAATAAACCAAAGAATGCATTACATCATATTTTATTGGTTTCCAGTTATATACTTTTTCTCTAAAAATAAAATTATAAAAAGTATTTTAAATATTTTTTATTTCAAAACAAAAGTTCCATTATTATACTCAAAAGTACATAGTTAAATATTAAGAAACTTGAGATAAAATCCGTCAGATTGCTGTTGGAACAAATCTAGAATATTCAGCTCAATTTATTTTCTTTGTAAAATTAAACTAATACACAAGTTATGAGGATATTTGGTACGACGATTTGTACTCTACTATTAGATGTGGTCATATCGATAGTTCAATCGTTTAACAAGCCAAAAAAAATTAGGTGAATTTTTCCTAGTGCATCTATTTTTCATCAGTTTCAATATAGAAATAACTTGTATTTTATAAATTTGATTCATAGAGGCAAAATATAAGCATGAAACTACTCCAAATTTACTAAAATTTCAGTTCTTTAGTGTAATAACTTGGCTTGTTACAGTACATAGCCAATTTTGACTTGTAATACTATTAAACTAAGGTATCAATATGAGAGTTTATTTTTACTTGATTGGAACTAAAATTAGGGCGTATAATTATTTCTGACATAAAAAGTGGTTAACTACGGTTTTTCATTATTAGTAATTGTTTATTCTCAGAGTTCTTATTCTTTTTTATTTGCAATATTTTCTTACCTCATTAACTAAAAATATTTAACTAACTTTTCTTCACTATAAGTTATTGTTTCTCTTTCCCCTGTATACCAAATATAAAAAATATTCATTTTTTTTAAATTTAGTACTAGAAGATGTTCTCTAACACCAAATTTTATGTTTTAAATAGAATCATTAATTTGTTGGGAAACTTCTAATTGTCGAATTATTATTATTTTTTTAATATTAACATGATACTAAGACTTAATAATTACCAATTACTGCCTCAGATCTTGATAATTATTATTTACTTGCATTAAGTTACTTAAAATAACATAAAATATTGTGAGGGTAATTTTGAATACATAGCGCCCCTTTATGTCACTGGGACTAATATTTCATATGGAACTATCTTCTGGGGCCATAAGACCGGGGGACTATGGAAATTATCTTAGCATTACACGATTAGCTACAGAAACTATTTAATTAACTTAATTTAGTACGGGCATCCCCCAAACCTGGAGGAGCCTGAACCTTAACACATCACGTCTATCTTTGTTTAGCAAAATTCTTAATGTTAAGTATCCTAATTTAAATGTTTACTTATTTTTTTAAAATTCCCAAAATGTATACCTTTTTATACTGGGTGTTCACAATATTTTGGCTATTACCTAAAAATTTAAGAATTTAATTTAATTTTTAAAACCTAATAAGTGGCAATTAGTATCTGAATCAGTTATATTGTATTTCAGTTGCTAAGATATTTAGAACAACAAAATTTATTTGACACATTACCTTAAAATTGCATTAATTTTATCTTTAATCATCTGGTTATATCTTTTCTGGTCCTCTTCATCTTTTATAACAACATCTTTACATTTCTTAAGTACCTTTTGCTTTATTTTTTCTATTGTATCTTTTAGTTCTTCATTTTCCATAGGTGGGACTCTTCCTTTCAAATGTCTTGATAATTTACTTCCTGTAGCTAGTAGTGTCTTTATTGGATAGTCTAAAAACTTATTTAGTGCAATATAACTAGCATCTAGCATACAGAATTGTCTCAGTGTCACAGCTTTTGGTATAACTTAATTTATTTAATTTAAACTAAGTGTGACATGATCTAGAACCTGGATGGCATGCAACATAATGACTTTTTTCTAAATTTTTACTCTCTAAAAAGTATTTCATGACATGCCTAGGACATCATTTTCACCATCCCTGTTCTATAAGGTTACCCTAAGCCCATTTACAGATTTAAATTCTATAAATGTGCAAGTATACACTTCAAGGGCACAAGTGAAAATAACCCTATGTTTTATATTTACTTTAAATCAATATTTTTACAAGTCATACTTCAGTTTAAAGCATCAAGTGTATAAGGTATTCTTGTTAACTTGTATTTAATTATCTTTTATTATTCTAAAGTTATAAACAAATAAATATGCCATTCTACCATAGACTATTGGCCTTCTAGGTTCTTATCAACTGCAACTAGAAAGCTGCCAACTATGGATTCATAAATAATACAAATATTTGCACATAAAAATGCACCGGCAAATGCAATTGACAATCTAATGTGGGTACTTTTCTGAAATTCATACAGATTACACCACCCCAGTGGTTGATTCTATCTCCACTAGCATGTGTTATTGTATCTGTGTTGAAGTACTTTGCAGCTTACTAATTGCAATGAACGAGAGGCCTTACTCAGCTTAAAAAAAATTGCCGTTTTACAGTACAAGATTAATACCTTCGGTAATTATGCCGTTTAGAGTTTTCTGCTGTTTTTATAAATATTTTGGCTTACATGTTATCTCCTATTTTTTTAAATCATAATATAATGGTGCTGTTATAAAATATTTTGTATTTTTTGTAAAAAACAAAAATTTAAATTTTCCAAAAGTTCTTCACTTATAATCTGATCGTTTGGTAACAACGGCTTATCTGTTCAACTTTACCCATCCAAGTTCTATATGTAGTTGATTTTTTTTATAAAATTTAAAGTGCCCGAAGTCACAGTCAGGTTAGTTCTGGTTAGTAATTTCTTTGACATATTATCGAGGTTGCCAAATGCTCTTCATATTTTACTTGCAATAAATGATGTTTCTTTAACATTGTTTGCTAATTTGAGAGTATAAAGCATAATTTTTAATTTTTTTCAAATTTCTTAAATTTTTCAACAAAAATATTCAGAAAAAAATTATTTCTACTTAATTTTGGATGTAATTTTGACGAATTTTAACTCATTTTACTTATTATACCCCTATGCACATCCCGAACCCGGAAGTTTGTTAATTTATAATTAATTAAAAACGGAATATTTTGGATCCAGCGCCACTGGTGTTTTATTTAGAAAATGGTCTAAAATCAAGTGAGTTTAATTTATTTTTAAAAAATCACAAAAACGGCAGAAAACCCGATTCGGCACTTTTACCTTACCTTCAATGGTATTTAGGGCTGCTTTAACTAAAGTATCAGGTAGTAGCACTGTTTTATTTTTCATTATTCCAGGGTGTTTTTGGGCTTATACACCTCATCAGAAATGTCCTTTAATACATTATCGTCTAGAACAACCACGGACTGCGACTTTGGGGTTGACTTTGAATACTAAAAGATAATATTATAAGAATCCTTAAATTGAAAAAAAACCTCACGTACATTTCTTAAACAAAGCCTACAAGAACTAATTAACAATTTTTTAAAATCATATTTTGGGGCGCAAAAAGTTGGGTTAATTCCTAAGAAATTAGTTAGGTTATGTTATTTGTCAAAACAAGGGTATGATCCAAGGTTAGTTTATATATTTATAAGGTTGCGACATATCCTCAACTTTTAGGCGGTTCGTGGTCGGGGACGCAAGGAAGGGCACTTCTCGGAGAAAAGTTGGCAAAACTGGGTAAAAATTAAAGCTGAAGATCAATCCAGTGACGTCTAGAATTTGCGCATTTCATTTTTGCATTGTTTTGGAAGTGATATTTGTTGAAAGATGTAATTCCAAATGTTTTTTATTTAAAGTAAAAGAATTTACAACTTAATACCAATTAAAAACTGTTGTGTAAACGGTTGTTCTACTAATACAATAAACTGTATATCTCAGGCACTGAACAACATGGCCGAAAAATGGGAGATGTGACGTCATAACACGTCAAAGCAATATGGCCGAATGTCGTGACCTTATATAGACCGACTTTGGGTATGATCATAGTGGCTTTCCAGTGACGCAAATAGAGCGGTCCCGAGTAGGATGAAGTTTTTAAAATTATTTATCTAAAATGGAAGTAGATATTAAAAAGAGATTATTATTATAAAGCCAAGAGAGGTTAAAAAAAAACAAGAAATTTTAAAATTTCTTAAAGTTATCTCTCTTTCCTTGTCTAAGGATGCGTGCCAGTGACTAACTTTTTAGAGCAGTTCAAGAGCTTCAAGCCCTGGAGCCTGACGCACAAAAATTTTCGTCACTGGAAAGCAACCCAGAAAATTAAGCTGGAGGAGCAAGGAAGGTAAACTTTTTAATAAGAAACGCTCAATTTTTAATATTTGTCCGAAAATATAAGTTATCTTTGTGACGTCACCTTTTTGCCATAATATTTTTATATCTGACAAAATAAACCAATAATACTTGCGTACTATAAAATAAAATCACTAAAAAAACATTAAAAAATTGTATCAAAAGCTTAGTTCATAAACTTGGGAAATGCGATTTGCGAATTGCGATACGTGTTCTGATTGGTGAATTTGTAACGACTTTCGAATGTTTCGTTAGAAATTTACCAATCAGAACAGGATTCGCAATTTGCAAATCGCATTTCTAAGCTTATGAACTAAGCTTACCCATAATAACGACTTAAACGTAAATTCCCTGTAAAAAATATCTAAAGGTCAGTGACCCTTAGATGTGACTGTTTAGAAGTTTTAAAATTCTCCGTAACTGCAGTACTAATAACTACTCAATTTAACTATAAACAGTAAAAACTAAACATGTATAAAAGTCCAATGACTAAAAAGCAAAAAAATAACACCAAAACCTCGAAAAAAACCTTCAAGTACGATTGTAAACAAAGAATTACGGAAAAAGATTACGTCACAAAATTTAGCAAATATAGGCTTAAATGAGATCGAGCGCTCTTTATTAAAAAGTTTATTTTCCTTGTTGTTTCCATTTTGTGGCCAAAATAATTTTTAGGAGCAAAAAAAAGTCCTTCACCCAAAACGTAACACTGCATCACATTGTCCTGTTTCTAGCTGCAGAAAAATATTTGCACAGATTTATCTTGACGCTCTCCTCCCCTTTTAAATGTCTCACGTATTTTATGGACTCCCCTAAGGAGATATTGCCAGGTGACCCGCGGTTTGTTTCCAAATAAAAACTTGTTAATCTTAGGTTGGCTGACATAAAGAAATTACTCTATTTTTAAAATTTACAAAGAGCCGGTTTATGAAGGATGGAACTTTGTAATATAATACAATGTAAAAGTGAAGATAAATAAAGAAATTTGAGTTTTGCATAGTACTTTCCCAACAACTATTCACACTGTTATAATTTACAGGTTTAAATACAAAAAAATTAATAACATGTTTTTAATACTTTTTATGGTTTTATTAATACACATATCCCCTTTATACTTAGTTGAGTGTTATTATAACAATTAGAACTATTTACAATCATATAAAACAGACAACATTTAATAAATAATTATTTAAAAATTATTATACTCAATTTATAGGCTACATAAAAGCAGATTTTTTTAAAAAGTAAATTAACTTTATAATATAAAACAAACCTCTATGATACCTTTCTTCGCCCCAGCTAAAGGTTTAAAACCCGAAAAAGTGTGATTGTGTTAGAGTAAATATGCAAAACTTATAAAAAGATTATTATTATTATTATTATTATTGTTATTATAAGCATATAATAAGCAGATAATAAGATGTGTTCCTTAACTAAATAAAAGGCGTTTATGGACATTATTAAAATGTTTTGGTTAGTTCTGGTTAGTAAACGAATAACTTGCAACGGGACACCCCCATTACACCTAAGCTCTAGGCTGAATATTGAATATCTGCACGCAGACAAACAATATCACAACCATTGGAGTATAAACGCATCCCAGTCGAAAGTTAGAAACCCCAAAAGTGTGATTGTGTTGAAGTAAATGTATAATTATTGAAGAAAATGCTTAGAAGATTTACCCCTCAAGACAATAAACTGCGTTTATAGAAATACAAACAACTGGCAGCGGAGCACCTCCATGACACCTAAGGTCTAGGCCGAATTTTGAATATTTGCACGCAAACAAACAATATCACAACCATGGGAGTTTGACGCATCACCTGTCGAAGGCGCCACACGCCAGCTGGAAGTTGGGAATATCAAAAAGTGTGATTGTGTGTTAGTAAATGTGTAAATATTATAGAAAGTAATATGATTTGTCCCATTAAATCATTATTGTTTTTTTAATTAGGTATACAAATTCAAACCACCTCTCCATTTTTGTGACTAAACCACAAATTTATAAACATTTTCTTTTAGTTTATAGGTGCCTGGGGTCCTAAAGAGAGATTTTTAAGTCTCCAGTAATTATATATAAAAAAACAGAATGAAGATAATCTGAGTAAATATCAATGGAACCATAAAGAGCATTACCTTCACTAAAATTGTCTGTGGTTCTCATTGCCAAATGTCCAGAACTGTTGGACTCTCATTGATTCCATGCGACATTACTTGACTCAATTTATAGGCAACATTTAAAAAAATGCATGAATAAGGACCTCAGACAATTTTTAAACATTTAAGAAAATAAAATAAATATTTAACAGAATTATATTTACAATATCGTTATATTAATATACTATTATTCAAAACTTGGAACTCCATTTATTCACTTCATATAGGTCGTTAAAATTTCTTAAGCTTCATATACACCGGTACTTAGCTTGAGAAAATCTGTTGTATTTTGATGTATGTTGCTTGTAGAATCATTGCTAAAAAATATATATTTTTTTTAGGTTGGATCCACACTGTTTGAAATTTATTTGGCGACACTGCAAATGGTGATCTGACTACGTAACCTTATGGGACAGATCGAATCGAGACGGCATTATACCCCAATATTACCAAATAATGTTCTTTAGAAGGATATACACCTTTTATGTATTTAAAATAATAAAAAAACTTGTTTACTTTTTAACATTTTCATTAAAATAAATTCCTAGATTTATAACGTATGTTTTTTTTTACACAGGGTGTTATGTTTTAGTGAAAAACACATGTCCAAAAGTTAATAATAAGAAAGGGTGTCAATGTAAAAAAACATTTGAAATTTGTAACCTTCGTTTTGAACATTGTAATAAAAATTGGAGTCGTATAGCGGGATGAGGGCAGGCAAATAAAAGCCACTATTGTATTTATCCCAACGTTTCGTGGCTGGATTGCAACTTTATCAAGGGCCTATAATTAAAAAAAGACACATTACAAAACTGTTCAGTTACATGGACCTAATATTATACAACAATGTTGTCCATGGTCTTTGTAACTGAACAGTTTTGTATAAAGTGGCAATCCAGCCACGAAACGTTGGGATAAATACAATAGTGGTTTTTGTGCCTGCCCTAATCCCACTATACGACTCCAATTTGTTTTTGAAAGGGTGCTATAAACTAAACTATTGTAATAAAACTCGGTATCTAGGGTTTTTTACATGAAAAATTCTGATCAGATGTTAATTTTTATGTGCTAACTAGACGGCGCTACCTGCATTACCTTATAATTTTCTAAAATAACAACTTTGTTGTACTGTACTATGTACTACCATAGTAAAACTAAAACAATGACTAAAGGTAAAAAATTGCGATATACACGTTTCAGATTAAGTAAGGCATTGGATTGAACGCCATAAGTCAATCCTGTTTTTCAAGCGATTTGAATTGAGTTCAGACCGATCGGAGGTTATATTTGTACGATGTTCACGGTTTTGGAAAAGGTTTAAAAAAATGACAGGTAAGTAAAACGGCTGATTAGTGTAGAAACAAAATAGTGGAAAATAAAATAGTTTCAAATATTTGCTAAAATATTGTGATAGAGTTTCTTTTGTGGTTTGAGTTATTATTTTGTCTTATTTTCTGAAATTAAATGAAATTAATTTAAAAAATTCCACAAAAGTAAGGTTTGATGTTTATTTTTATTTGTTTGCTTTCTTTCTCATGTATATACTTTTCTTTGTCAAATTTAAAAGAATTTGGAACCGGATTATATGCATCCAATAAATTCTAGGACGAAGGATACGGTATTAGATTCAATGCGATCTGTCCAATCGGATTCGATTTTTACAATGTACCCTTGGTCAAAGATTTTTTTTAGATTATATAGTAGCTGTTTCTCAGATATTTGCTTTTAATCTGTTTAGTGCAACCAACAAATATGTATATTTACGAGCCCTGTCTCAGTGAAGTTGGCCCAACTGATATAAATATTTTGGGGGTCACCGGTAATATTTTAGGTTTAGGGCTTTTTAAAGTGACGTCACTGGATGATATAAAAAAAAACACAAGCGTCAATTTTAGGAGTTCAACCAATTATAACTGCGGTAATAATTGGTGACAACTTTGACATATAATACATTGTTTAAACGTCAACATAACCGATTGGTAAATACCGTTTTAGAATTGGTTCTTCGCCTAAATTGATGAATATATTAAATAATTTTTTAAAAAACATAGACAGAGGATCGGAAAATGGGTTATTTGATTTAAAATGCTTATATTTAAATGATAGAATTACCTTTGAAGTTTGCAGTCCCGCAAAGTATCTACAGGGTGGCCAAAATCATACCCTAGAAAAATTATGCCAAAACAACCACATTTAAGATGGTTTTAACCATCAAATGAATGTTGAAAAAGTTGGGGGTATTTTTTAGTGCACTTTTAACCTTTTAATAAGTTTTGATAGTTTAAGTTTTTGGCACAATTCTAGAGGAAACAAAAAAAGAACCTAACATAATTACATATTTTAGCTGGTTGGGCCAACTTCACTGAGACGGAGGAGAGGAAACAAAAAAGAACCCAACATAATTACATATTTTAGCTGGTTGGGCCAACTTCACTGAGACGGGGCTTGTATAATTCAATTTTAAATTATTACAATTTCTTAATAATAAAAAATGTTTTTGACAGTAAATGTTTCAGTGTTTTAAACAAATTCCAAATTTATGATATCATTCTTTTTAAAATTTTATTATAAGAATGGTGCTGTGACTATCAATATTGTGTTTAATAGTATTTTTAAGTCTGTTGGCGGTCCCAGAGAATCTAGTAATTTTGGAATCATTACGAGTTGTATAATTATCGCCATTTGCCTAAAAAAACATACTATATTAATTTCCATAACCTATAGATACTCATGAGACGAAAAAGTGGGGTTTCTCCAGATGAACTGTGACGGGGATACATGAAAGTAGCAATATAATTATCGAGGTAAATAATAGCTTTCTCACCCGAGGTATACATAGATTTTTTTCACTGCTAACATTGATATATTAACAATTTTAATGTTGGCATTAGTAATTTCCTAAAATTTACCTCGCAAAGTTCATTGCGTGTTCACCCTAGGTATATAGATATACTAATAAAACTATAATATACTAATAAAATTATAGAATTGTTCTCATTATTTATGTAGGTGTTTTTTTATTATTATTATTTACCAAGGGTAAGAAGAAATATTAATTCTCGTCAGGTAAATGGAGTAAATAATAGCAATTGCTCAGATTCACAGTGAATAAACATAATTTGTAATTTTCACAGCCTATAGATATACCCAAGAAGAGGAAAAGTGGAGGTTTTCCAAATAAACTGTAAAGGGATACTTGAGAGTGGTACTTATTGCTGCTCTATTGAAAGCTGTAGTTAAGAGTTGTATTGGCTAATTCTTTAGAGCAGAAGCTGTAAACCTACCTTTAAAAGTGAAAAAGGTCTTCTATAGTTCTATGGTAGGTTAGGGAAAGAAGCTTTATATGTAAATCTTGAAGTGATGTGGTTCAAAATGCTCGCAGCCTTTGTTGATTGGCTCTGCTATCTGAGAATTGTATTGGCTAATGCTTCAGAGCAGAATCCGTAAACCTACCATTAAAAGTGAAAGAGGTCCCCTATATAGCTCTTGGGTAGGATCAGGAAAGAAGCCTAATATGTAAATCTTGAGGTCTGGTCCAAAATACTCGCAGCAGAGTCGTTGACTGAGAGTTTGTTAAAGGTCCAAACCCAAAAAATCTCATGACGTCAGCTCCTGAAAACTCTACGGCTTGTATAATCATCGCCACACGCCTAAAAAAAGCAAAATATATCAATTTTTAATGCCTATAGATATACTTAAGAAATGAAAAAGTGCAGGTTTCTTCAGATAAATTGTAAAAGAAGACATGAGAGTGATACTTCCTTTCCAAAAACTGCTAGCCATAATTGTATTGGCTACTTCTTCAGAGCAGAAGCCGTAAACCTACCTTTAAAAGTAAAAGCCTCCTCTAACTATTTGGTAGGGTAAGTTGTGGTTTACTCAAAATCTGTTGGCAATCCTAAACTTGATAGCAATGAAATCTTGTAATTTTAGCCTTCGGGATGGTATACATGGATAATTATCGCCATTTATCTAAAAAACGTGGTCATCGTAACAAAATATGTGGTAATTATCTAGAAAATTACTGGCAACACTGCTTCGCTCTGAAAAGAGCCCTCAAACATTTAGGATAAATAACCCCTTGACTTGGGAAGTCCCGAATTTAAAAAAATTAAAAATGATTATATCCAAACCAGAATATAATGAAAGATAACGTAAAATTTCGTAACTAAAATAATGTGTTTGATAATTTTAAGCAGAAGTTTTGAGCCAAAATGTATAGCTTACCATTATCTGGAGCAAGACTCTTCGGTATAAGCTTAGGGATAGAAAAAGTTTTTAAAAAACACTGAACAAGGCAAAATTAATCAAGATTTTAGTACAACTTTACATTTATTACTTAAAAAAAAAGGTTTAGAAAGAACAATTTCTTGCCAAATATAAATAAGTAAAAAGACCGACATGGTGGATTTAAAAACAAAAATATTTAATACGATTTACTTCAAATTCATAGGCTACAACCGTTTAAGTGACCATCACGACAATAGAATTATTATTAAAATAATATTCTAAGCCAAAGAAAATAAATTGAACTATTTTTTTTTACTATAGCAAAAAAGATTCTAAAATAAAAATAAGTCACGGGCGCAAAAGGTAAAAACATGTTTACTTTACAATTTTAAATAATATATTGTTGGTTGCATAAAAGTCCGACGGTTAACTGCTAGAGCCCGGAATCAAACCCGCATGCTGATGTCATTTTTTTTATCCGATTTACAATGGCCTACACTTTTGAAAAAACAACTAAATAGAAAATCTTTAATAAGTAGAATATAATTTATTTTCTAGGAAAGAGAGAAGTGTACCTCTTTATTTTTAAACAATTTTCGAAATGCTGTGTAAGATTTTTTTCTTAGAATTTAAATGCATAGCTTACCATTTTTCGAAAGCGGCGTCAGCTTTACCAAAATTTTGAGTTATTCAGTTATTCATTATTCTTTTACATACACTGACATGAAACAATAAACAAGACGATTTTATTAGATTTTTAGTAACATATTGAATAATTATTGGTAATTTTCTAGAAACCTGCGGCAACTCCGATTTTAACGAAATTTGGTATACGAGGGTTTTCGGGGCGCTGATCACGAATCTGAAAGAATTATTTGGCGGAAACGTTTCGTTCTCGAGATATCCATCATCAAAGTTGGTATTTGAACTAAGCTTATTTTCACTATATTCCTCCTTCTTTTTGCAGACAATTCTTGATTTAAAGCTAAAGTGTCACACAATATTTGATTTTCACCTTTTAAAACCCCGTTTTTTTACGTATTTTACATTATTTTTGCATTAAATTGCATAACTATATTTTGAATCATTTCAATCCCAGTGTGCCATGAAGCTCTATGTATATGTATGGTTGCCGCATTATCAAAGAAAAGCCACGCAATTTATTGCAAAAATAATGTAAAAAACGTAGAAAAACGGGGTTTTAAAAGGTGAAAATCAAATATTGTGTGACACTTTAACTTTAAATCAAGAATTGTCTGCAAAAAGAAGGAGGAATATAGTGAAAATAAGCTTAGTTCAAATACCAACTTTGACGATGGATATCTCGAGAACGAACGTTTCCGCCAAATAATTCTTTCAGATTCGTGATCAGCGCCCCAAAAACCCCGTATAATAAATTTCGTCAAAATCGGAGTTGCCGCCGGTTTCTAGAAAATTACCTAATTATTATAGAATACCTTTTTAAGAAGAAATGTTTTACATACACAAAAGTTTTTGTAACTCAAAGATACAGTAAAAATGCGCTGTGGCCTGTGGATTTAAAAACAAAATTTTTTTTCCAGAATTCAAAGGCAAGGGCTACTTGACTTTTAACACAGATTTAAGTACCTACGGTAACTAACCCTTTATATTTTCTTTGCCTACGGTACCTGTAGTGTATTTAAATCTTTGGTTTTAAGATATGATTAAGAAACTTGCAATAAATTATTTATTTAAGTTTGTAAAATAGGAGTTCTTTTATGTTTGTTGATATAATCAATAAAATAAATGAAAGGTATTCCTTTAATATCCATTTCCAAAGGGCATGAAAAAATACCAGTTTATAAGTTAGTGCAAAACTTTTCCGGTAATGCAAGATCCATAGTGGCTCTCCAGTAACGCAAATAGAGCGCTGCCGAGTAGCTCAGGAGCATTTCGTTCTACTTTATGGCGTTCCAGTGACGAAAAGTGTTATGCACCCAAGATCGTTTGACTAGGTAAGGTTACTTCATTACGTCACATATGTACCGCACTGCTGGTTCCTTGGCGCCAACATAGCAAACAAGGATGTCTAGACGGAGAATACTATGAGGGCGAAAGAGCGCGATATACAATATTTAAAAATCAGCTAGAATAATCATTGTTAAATAATTTATTAATAGGAAATAATGAAGTTACGGTAACAACTGGAATTGACAGTATTTAAAAGTATTTCTTTATTATTGACAAAATATTTTTGGTTTAAAGTTTTTTTGACTTTGGTAAATACTTTATAGAATTATACTATCAAGCCATGAAATCAAAAGTTCTTCATATGACGCCAAGTTACGTAGAAAGACTATAAGAAATCTTAAAAATTGCAAAACTGTATTGAAAATTTAAACTAATAGGTAATTTCTTAAAATATATTTTAAATATTTTTGAAAAATAGTCCAATACACCAAAATAAACACTAAAATATTAAAAAATCGCACAAAAACGTATACTACAAGTCAAAACACAAACTATACTCTGTTAAAAACTTGATTAAATAATAAGCAAAATACATATGAAGGGTTCCTAGCAAAAACCGCATTTGTCAAATTTTTTCCCCTTTTGAATTATTGGCAACATTGTATCAAGAAATATCGTAGTGTGTTATCTGAAAAATATTTCGAGCAAAAATAGCCATTGTCAGCCTTATTCGTACAGATAAAGTATGGATCGCTCGGTAAAAACCGCACTTGTCTTGACATGTGATGTTTTTGCAAGAAATTAAGGATTCGTTACAGTGTTTAAAAATGGACGCGTCGCAAAACGTTGTGCCGACAATTAAAGCTAAACAACTGAAGAAAAGAGAGTTAATACGTGGGCGTCCATAATCTTAAAGATGATAGTGCAACAATGTACACCTACGATGAAACAATTGCAAAAAAAGGTCAAAATGAAGTTACTTCATTACTTTTTCATTATTTTACACAGGTTCTTGACGTCACTTCTCGAAACTTGGTATTAATAAGTGATAGTTGCCCGGGACAAAATAAAAATTATGCGTTATGATGATGACATGTTTTTTTTGTAAGTTCATTTTAATTTTCTTGCAAAAATAGCACTTGTCAAACAAAAAAATCTAATTTATGATGTTAAAACGTTTTTAAATTTACTTTATTATGAATTGTTTTGTTATGTATTTTTATCTACAAACCATCCAGGAGCCGTCTTTTAAAATAATTAATATCTAAGAAGATAAAAGGTTTTTTAGTTTTCTGTAAAAAGCTATTTTTTGACAAATGCGGTTTTTGCTAGGAACCCTTCATATGTGACGTATGGTCCGCCATGTTGCACGGCTTACGAGGCAACCTTACCTAGTCAAACGATCTTGTTATGCACCTAAATTACTCCGTTACTCACTAGCCCCTCTTTTAGTTTTTGTGCTTAAAACGTGTTTTTTAATGGTTAAGGGTGCGTTTATTAAAATGATTTGTTTCAAATGGAATTAGATATAAAAAGAGATTATTATTATAAATCCAAGAGAGGTTAAAAAAAACGAAATTTTAAAATTTCTTAAAGTTATCTCTCTTTCCTTGTCTAAGGATGCGTGTCAGTGACTAACTTTTTAGAGCAGATCAAGAGCTTCAAGCCCTGGAGCGTGACGCACAAAAATTTTCGTCACTGGAAAGCTACTCAGGTAACCTTCTAAAATTTTATACCCCCCCATGAAAAACCTATATATATACGTCCGTGTTTCGGTTTTTGTGGAAAATCCTGTTTCTGATTATAGTGACCATCAGTGTGAAATTCAGGTTGTAGCCAGGGCCGGATTAGCTATGTCGGTGCCCTTTGCAATTGTCAGGGCCCCTATTTGATAAAATTAAAGAACAAAACAATGCTTTTGTCATCTTCATAACATTAAAGACCAGAAAAAGAAGGTCTTTTCCTTTTTAATAACATTGAAGACCAAAAAAAAAAAAAAATTCTACCCCATTTTCATAACATTTAAGACCCAAAAAAGGCTTTGGGTGTTTAGTATTACCTTAATTAATAAAAACAAATATTCAAACACGAAATATTTCACATTTTTAAATTTTTTATCCTTTGCTGGGCCTCCATTTTGTTTCGCGGGGACCCTATCTAAAGTGGGGCCCCTGGGCAGTTGCCTACCTGCCTAATGAATAATCCAGCCCTGGGGTTATCCTCTTCAGAGCAAAAAAAAATTCTCCCAAAAGAAATCTGCTAAACATGGAATTAAATATGTGCTAAAAATATATTTCTTTTACGTTTATTATAATATACCTTCAAATATCGGATTATTATGTTCTAGGTACCTTAAATTTTTTTAACTGCTGATCAAAAGTCTTTATGGGCGCAGAATCCGGCAATGCATGTTTTTTTTGTAATATGAGGCCTCAAAGCCAAATAAAAAAACGATTAGAACAGAAAATGTAAATTCATATAAGTATTCAATAAGTATCATATTTGTTTTTCGTTAAGAGACGCGTTAAAACAGCTCTTCACGCTTTTGGTGTTTTTATTGAGCTGAAGTTGATAAATTTTTCTGTGATTTATATAGCTGTGTTTGTAAAAAGTCTAGTTTTTGTTGTGTTGAAGCGCCGATCCATAACGTGTGTTTTTAAGATGAAAATCAAAAATTATTGGTGAACAATGCTAAAAATTTAAATATGCATTATAAAAAAAAGTAAACAATTTAATCTTATCAGCAAACATACCTGCATCATTTGGAATTTGTCTACCTCTGGGAATCTCCGTTTGTTTTTTTTTTTTTTTTTGCAAATTTCACTGGTATGGAGAAATTTAAATTTAAGTGCTGCGCTACCAAGCCTTTTAGCAAATATTTTTGTGTATCATGCTTAGGGGTTTTTCATCCAAGCTGTCTGGAGAGAGACTGGAAAAAGCATGTAAAATTGGAAAAATGCACTATTTACTGTTCAGAGGAGTGCAGGGGAAATACACAAGATGGGAATATTCATTTAAAACAATCACTTGGGAAGTTGGAAAAGCTACAAAATGAGAATTTTTTGTTAAAAGGTAAGATAAGTGAAATGGAACAAAAATATGAAAACCTGGAAGCGGAGAATGAGGGAGTTGTTCATAGTTTGCAGAAAGAGGTGGCTAAACTCAGTAAGGAAATTAAACAGAGAGATATTCTGTATAAGAGAGAGAAGAGAAGAACTCAAGACTTTGAGGATGAGGTGTTTGAATCTGAAAAAAAATATATTGATGAGATAAACCTTAAAAGGGAGGAGATTATTAGATTAAATAATAGGATTAGTGATATATTGGATCAAACTTCACTTTCACATTCTGAGGAGAAAAACAGGCTTAGCAAGGATATAAAGGAACTGACTAACCTTAATAAAAATATGATTTCGTCTATACGCATATTGGAGAGTGAAAATAAAATGTACAGTAATGAAGTAGAAATTCTTAAAACCGAATTAAATCTCCTAAAGACCGAGAGATACTTGCCTATTAATGAAGTGGTTGATTGTAATAATTTTAAACCCGATACTGCAGATAATCAGAGTGTGCACATAGTGTCTTTACAAGAGGAAATTTTGGCTAGTGATAGTGTGCTTCTTAGTGACAAAACTAAACCCAACTGTAATAAAATAAAAAACCGGGAATCCTCGTGTAAGAAAATCTTGATACTTTGTGATGATTATAGTAAACATTTAAGTGATTTGGTTAAGAGGCAACTTTACAGATTAAACAGGGGTGACTTTTAAGTTCAGTTATTTTTTAAGCCTGGCGCCAGGTTTGCTCAGGTTGTTGAAGACATAGAGAACTTGGCACGTGGTTATACCAAAAATGACTACGTTTTTGTAATTGCAGGCTCTAATGATTTTACTGGTAAACCAAAATATCCTTCTTTTGGAAATATATTAAGTAAGATTAAAAAGTGTTCTCACTTAAACATAACATTTGCCTAGGTTCCATATGGTGACTCTAAATATTATAACAGTTACAAGCATAAGTTTAATAATAAGCTCACTGAATTTATTCAGCATGTGAATAATTATGTTCCTGGTGTAATGAGTACTCTCACCATTGTAAACTCAAAAAGAAAATTTTAACAAAAGGCATGCTAGCCACAAAAATTTGCAATGTGGTTACAAGTTCCTTTAATCCCATTAAAAATTTGTCATTTATTAAAATACTTGAAAACTATGAGTTAGAAAGGGTGGATAGTGGTTTAATTGTTAACAAAGATCAGAATGGAGGGGTTTGCTCTAGCCACCAAACAGATACAGAACCAGTAGGGAATATAAACAATTCTGATTCAAACAGGATTCACAGTTTTCAAGAAAGCTGTTTTGTAAATCTAGAAAATGATAACAATACTTTTTTAGACGAAGGAAAAACAAATGTTTTAAATCTGACCTAAGGCTGCTGTTATTAAATATACAGTCTCTTAGAAATAAAATTGACGAGTTATCTGTATTTCTTGAACATTGTGATTTTCCTAATATAGTTTTAATTACGGAGCATTGGCTTGCTGTAAATGAATCTTTTCATATTTCCAATTATAATACTGTTTCAAGATATAGCCGCATTAAGTCTATACATGGAGGTACACTTATTCTTGTGCGTTCTGATATAGATAAAAACTTACAATTTGTTGGTGTAAATAAATTTGATCATTTGTTGGTGGAGGGGAATTTGAATTTTCCATAGTATTTAATAAAGTTAATAATATTTACATTGTTTGCCTTTATCGCACACCCTCCAGTAATCCAACAATTTTTATTGAGAGATTAGAATTTCTTTTATCACATCTGCCAACAGGTTGTAATGTAATTATTGCGGGAGATTTTAATATTAATTTTGATGATAAGGGTTCGACAGTAACCCAGTGTTTAAGTAATTTGTTTCTTTCCCAGGATATATTAAACCATGTAAATAGCCCGACTAGAATATCTCAGTATACAGCATCTAAGATTGATTATATGTGTTCAAGTTTTGATAGTGACCAGGTGTCTTGTGTAGTGATTCCTGCAGGTTTATCTGACCATGAGGCGGTAACTTGTAAAATTACAATTCAATCTGCTCCCACTGGTAATAAATTTAGGTTAGGCAGAATCTTCAGCAAACAAAATTTTGAAAAGTTTCATAGAGTTTGCAGCACTCATGATGGGCTTTGTTCCCCAAGTAATAATTTGGAATCTTTTTATAATATCTTAGTTAGGATTTTTAATGATGTATTTCCTGTTAAAAAGATAAAGATTAAAAAAAGAAACACTGGATTACTAAGGGTATTAAAATTTCTGGGAGAAACTTGCGCAGTCTTCATACTATTCGGAAATATACAACTAATTTGGCTTTTTCTCAGTATTTTTGTAGATATAGAAATATTTACAGACGAGTAATAAAAAGTGCAAAATCTATTTATTATTCAAACAAACTTAATAATACAAATAGAAACAAGGCAAAATGGAGAATTATTAATGAACTCAGGGGAAATCTGCGAAACCTGTCGAAGATAATTTGAATATTCATGCGAGTGCCTTTAATGAGTATTATTGCACTATAGCAACAAAACTGACAGCAAATATTCCAGAGAGTGCTGATCCTATGTCTTATTTGTGCACGGGCGTTGAGGAGCATCTTGTATTTTCTGATACCAGTGTCTCAGAGGTATTGGATGTTGTTCGGGAAATCAAGTGCGGAAATGGTGATGCATCGGGTTTAGATGGCATATCAATAAAAATTATAGCAAACATGCCTTTCGCTGCTTTAAATTCTTTAGTCCGGTGTATAAACGACAGTTTTCGCAGCGGTTGTTTTCCGGATTGTTTGAAGATTGCTTTGGTGATTCCTATACATAAAGGAGGTGAGTCGGACTGCCCTTCCAACTTTCGTCCTATTTCTTTATTGTCCACCATTTCTAAGATAATTGAAAAAATCGTTAAAAAGCGTATAATTACCCATTTAACTAAACTTTTGCTGCTAAGTCCCTTTCAGTTTGCTTTCCAGGATTTAAAAGGTACAGGGGATGCAATGTTTTCTTTCTTTGAAAATGTTTATTCCAGTTTGAATGACAATGAGATTGTAGGCGCCGTGTTTTGTGACTTCTCTAAGGCCTTCGACTGCGTGAATCATAAAATTCTTTTGAACAAGTTAAAATGTTATGGCTTTGCTGGAAGGTCCTATGACTGGATATCATCATATCTATCTAATCGTCTTCAAATGGTAAATTGTGGGGGAGAAATGTCTCGTCCATCACCGATTTCTTGTGGAGTACCCCAGGGATCTGTGTTGGGTCCAATTTTGTTCCTGTTATATATTAACGATCTAACTAATCTTCCTATTGACGGCACTTTTACATTATTTGCCGATGATACTACCATTGTATGGAAAAACAAAAATGAGGTGGAATTAAAGAAGACAATTTCCAGAGATCTGGTTGAGATAAAAAAATGGTGTGATTCAAATCTTCTAAGTTTTAATATATCAAAAACAAATATAATAACATTTAAATTTAACTTTGACAATCTTTATATTTCAGAAACTCACATAGAAAACAAAAAAGCCACTAAGTTTTTGGGAGTGTATGTTGACAGAAACTTGAAGTTTGTAAGTCACATAACTAATTTAAATAAGAAAATTGCTAGTGGTTGCTTTGCTGTTCGACTTGTTTCAAACGAGCTAGGTATTGCTGCAGCAAGAACAGCTTACTTTTCATTTGTGGAATCACATTTAACGTATGGAATAGCGTTCTGGGGATATTGCAGTCAACAGCTTTTTAATTCAGTTTTTATATTACAAAAAGAGCGATACGATACATGTGTAAAGTAAAGTCTCGAGATCATTGTAAACCTCTTTTTATTAAAAACAAAATCCTTACATTACCATGTCTTTTATTATGGAAACTGTAGTCCTTGTTCATAAAAAATACTCCAGTACGCATAATGGGGCAATTTATAATACTAGGCAAAATGATAACTTACCACTCCCTATTCCAAAATCAACACTTACGAAAAAATTCCATACTTTATGAAAGTAGGAAGATATACAATCACCTCCCTCAGTCATTGAAAACTATTGTTTCATTAAAATTATTTAAAAATAAAGTAAAAAGCTTATTGGTTGATAAAGCATACTACAACCTGCAGGGAGTTCTACACCGATACCTTCTGATTGTTTTAATGGCCATAATTCACTTTAACGCTTTTTTTATATGTTTTATGTTTTTTTTTTTTTTTTTTATTGAATTGACTGTGTTTTTGTATTCTTGTTAATGTTCTGTTCCCAAATCTTACAATAGTACAAATAGTACCAGTTTTTCCATTAGCTTAGACCGATCGACTATTTTAAATAAATTCAATTTATAAATAGGAAAAAACTAGAGCTTACGTTAATTGTATTTTAATCTTAAATTATTCTACTTGTTAGTCCTATAGTGTAAATTTTAAAATTTTTAATGATCTTTGTTAACGAGAATTTTTTTTCTTCTTACAATAAAGAATATTTGACTTTGACTTTGACATATACATATCTATTCCTAAAGATATTTTTTATAAGGGTGTCACATTTTAATTTTATTTTCCTTAAGATGGAACCCCTAATTTGCCCATATTCTATTTACCATTTTTTAATGAAGAAAACATGAAAAAATATCTTTTACGAGTGATTTTTAGGATTTTTAATTGTCGAAAACGACATATTCTATCTTGCGTACGACATGGTCTAATAGAGATTCGAGAATACCCCTCTGAAATCTCGAAATAGACATTTTTCATGCGAGAAAATTACGAGAAGTCTAGACCATCCGTCATTAATATGTCGTTTTCGACAATCAAAAATCACTCATGTAGTTAAAAAAATGAATGAGACGATGATGCTACAAGTAATTGAGAATCTTGAAATCAAAAAAATCAAAGAGTCTCTGTGTAATTTTCTAGAAACCTGCGGCAAGTCCGATTTTGACGAATTTTGTGGCGATTTCGGCCCGTTTTGGTACTCAGACTTTAGTAGGTAACAATTGGTATGTTTCACGTCACAACCGTTACGTCTGTGTATGGTTGCATCCGAATTTGTTTGGTACATTTTTGGTAGGTCAATAGAAGAAGAATCGTACCTAACAGTTTATTGTTCTTTTAAACATTGTTTGTTTAGCAGCAATATTTAAATTAAAATATTTGCAATTATTTATATCGGGGTTATGCTGTTTTCTTATCAAAAGAAATAAAATTCAAATTAAGACCAACAATATTAGAAAAGAATAAGAGCATACCAAACCCATCTACCAACCGGCAAGCCACGGTATAGCATCTGACAAACCAATGAGGGTACCAAAATTGGCGTGACGTCACTATTTTGACATCCGAAATTGGTTGGTAAATACGAATTTAACCAACCAAACTGTAGTACCAAAGCGGGCTGAAATCGCTTTTGGTATATGGCGGTTTTTAAGGGCGCTGATGATCCCAAATTTAAAAGATTTTTTGGCGGAAACGTTTTGTTCTCGAGATTTCCATCATCAAAGTTGAAATTTAAACAAATCCTATTTTTACTATATTTCTCCTTCTATTTGCACACAATTCTTGATTGCTAAAGTGGCATAAAATATTATTATTTTTTTTAAACCCAATTTTTCTATCTATTTTACACCTTTTATTAATAAAAATGCGAAATTTCACTTTAAAAATAGGGCAACCATGTATACACGGTGACGTCATTGGTTGCTGCGACTGAAAAACGATTGAATAGTGAAGCTATGCAATTCTATGCAAAAATATTGTAAAATAGGTTGAAAAACAGGTTTTAAAAAGGTAAAAATCAAAAATTCTGTTTCACTTTAGCTTTAAATCAAGAATTGTGTGCAAAAAGAAGGGAAAATATAGTGAAAATTGGATTAGTTCAAATTTCAACTTTGATGATAAATATCAAAAGAAAGAAACATTTCCGCCAAAAATTCAGATTTGTGATCAGCATTCGAAAAAAGAACCTGTATACCAAATTTTATCAAGATCAGAGTTGCCACAGGTTTCTAGAAAATTACCTTAAAATTATACATCCAGTGTGGGCCAAATTAAACTTGCACACTTTTTAACTAAAGATAACTTTTTAACTATTGCGCCTATCTTCTTTATTTTTACAGGGCTAATAGGTAGATATGTTTTCTCTAGGTTTGTAAATTTTGGTTGAATAGATTTAGTCAGGACCAGACTTACGAGACTTTTTACAAAATGATGCATTTAACTTCGTTGCAAAATAAATCGAATTTATCTACAATTAGGCTAATAAGTTTAATTTTAATTAATTTACTGTTGGGTTGTTTCAGCATCCAACTCGAAAACCATAATAACCTCACATTTTTGATTTTAAAAGCACACTAAAAAAAAGTTTCATGTTAAAATTGAAAGAAATGCATGCTTTTTGGGGCGCATCATTTATCACAAATAATCATAATTCCTGTGTCCTCAAATTATTAACAGATTCGGTTTTACTGAATCATTTCCCATAGTTTGTCTACAAGAAAAACGTAGTGGCTCATTTGTAGCTAAATCCGATTTCTTTTGCAACGAGGTTAAATGCATCATTTTGAAATAAGTCCCGTAAGTCCTGTCCTGTCTAAATCCATTCAACCAAAATTGACAAACCTAGAGAAAACATATCATCCTATTAGCCCTTTAAAAATAAAAAAAAATAGGCGCAACAGAAAAAAAGGTTATTGTTACTTAAAAGTTTAATTTGGTCCACCCTGTAGAGTAGAAATGAAACAGGCATACATACCTTTGAAACCCTGGAATTTTATAGTTTGAGAGTTGAAACTAAATTTATGCTTAATATGTGTTAAAAGATGATTTCGTAGGTCCCTACCGCATTTAAAAGAAGTACGGCACCCTTCGAGGCATTTAAATGGGGTCACTTCTGCATATTTAATTATAACAGGTTCCCCACGGCAATGCACATTTTTTAAGTGACGATTTAAATTTAATTGGGTCGAAAATAATTTTTTACATTTAAAGCAAAAATCCGGCATCTTTTACTTAAAAAACACAAAAGAAAAAGTCTTTAACTTGTTTGAACAAAGTGGCTCCATTCATACATAAACCAAAAACAAAACATTAACCTCACTTCAGATCGCAACGTTGCCAAGTTGAGGATTTTATTGCGGTCTGTAGCCGCTCCTATTAGCCCGAAATGATGAACATAATTGCTGTATTCCTTTATGCTCCAGAACCGCCCGGAACGACACCATAAGTATTCGTTTTGAAAATTTTTTGACATTTTTTCATGTCGTAGAACCGTTCTTGACACAATTGACAGTTCGGAGAACGGTTCTACAAGGTAAAAGGAATACACTAATTGTTGTAAGATGGAGTGTTTTTCGCTCAAGTATTTCGATTTTTTTTATTTATGTTTGTTTGTTGCAATTGTTGCAACTCAAAATTATTTTCTTTTTCAATTTGCTAAAACATTTATATAAAATTGCAAACGATGGAAAATACTCTTTATATAAGCGAGTGTAAAATACCGAGCATTATTTAATTCTGAATAATCGTCGGCAGATGAAAGTCGGCACGACGCCGACGCTTACCACCCGACGCTTGCGTTTTCGAGGCCGACGTCAATCACCTTGACGCCCCCGTCAAAATAATGTCGCTAATTATATATATTTTGTTATTATTATAAAATAAAGGAATAATTAACAAAAAAATATTAATATTCATTAAAAATGAAATTCGCTGAACATCTTTCGGCACATATTACACCAGAATGGAGAAAGCAATACATCAATTACGAGGTAAAATTTAAAAATAATATTCTGTTTATTTTCATTTTGTTAACCCACTTATACTTTATTTATATTAAAAGTATGAACTATTTTTAGGAAATGAAGGCTATGCTTTATGCTGCTGTCGAACAAGCGCCTTCAGCAGAAGTGGTGGAGCCTGATATTCTAACAAGATATTTTGCCAAATTTGATGAGCAATTTTTCAGTTACTGTGATAAAGAGTTGACAAAAATTAATACATTTTACTCTGGTATTTACACATGAACAAATAAAACATAATTTTAATAAGGGTAAAAATTCAAGAAATTAAACATATTTTGTTTTATGTGCTATAAAGGAAACAACATCATGGACAGTCTAAACCAAATATTCGAAAAAAAACATTTCATGTTGGCAGTTTCTAAATCTTAGGAGCTTTATAAAAATAACATTTTTTTTCGTTTTATTACATAAAATAGGATATTCCAAAAATGTAGTACCTAATCATAAAGGGAAAATACCCTGCTGTAAAAAACATCCGTTACAAGAAAAAAAAGTTGATAATAGTATTTCAAAATTGAAACGTCGAATCTAATTTCTTTTAAAAAGTTATGACAATAATTTTTATACTGATACAATACTTTTTTAAAATGTCAATTTTTGTTTCATATCTTAACAGCGGAATAATATACAGTCGTCATCAAAAGCTTTTGCAGTTGAATAGTGGATAACTTTCCCTAGTTAACTATCTTATTCTTTTTAGTTTCCAAAATACCAACACATTCCCTATATATATTTTTTTTACTGTCTATATTTGTTAATATAGAATGAAATAAAAGCATGTTTATGTAACCCTACATTCTCTTAAAAATAAGTAACGAAAAGGCGCAAAAAAAATTAATTAAAGAAAAAGCCGCAAATTTTGATGTAAGCCATTTTAAAACAAGCTATGAACAAAAAAGATAAAGGACAGCGATGTAACTTATAGCGTCCTTATCGAAAAATATTAAATAGGAATGAGACTATGACGACATTGCTTTTAGTTAGAGGGGAGGGGGATCCAAAGAGACCAGACACCCCAGTTTTTCAAGAAAGTTATTCTTAAAAAATATATTTTTTAAATATTTTATTTCATTTTATTTTTTTAAATCAAACAATGGAATCACCCTCTTTCTAATACTAAAATAAAAAGGGCTTGAATATCAAATAGGAATTTTATGTTTTTAATCCGAATTGCGTAGGTAAAAATATTGTTTTTATTTTTTATCTTTAAAAACAAAAAGCGGTAGAATAATAACATTCTTGGGAAATACTGCTATTAATAAAATACACTTTTAATATATATTTTTTCACTTTTTTAGAACTATCGAAAGTAATAAAAATGAACTATCCTCATCTTATTTGCTAACCAAATTTAAAGAGAGACTTACGCAATACTCTCGAAAGTATAAATTTGTATAGCTTGATTTACTTATGCAAGCGATAGCATTTTTTTTCAATAAAGTTACCAATTGAAGACCACACGGGAAAAACGATAAAAAAAATGTTAAGGAGAGTGTTTTTTTATTATTAAATATTAAACTGTACCAAAGTTCATATATTTAGCCATTAGAAAAAATATTTAATAATTTATTGTGTTACCATTTTGTTGTAAACATATTTTTGTAATAACAGTAACCTAAGGAAATGTATTGTTAAAATTACAGGTACCTAAATATGTGTGGAAAGAACGATGAAAATCCAATTTTTGAAATTACTTTATTAAACTTAAATCAAAATTGTTTTATTGGTGAGGCACGAGAACGTAATTATATAACTATTATTTAGAAGTGATTTTAGTAATAACCATAATTTAAAAGAAACTTTTAAAGTTTTATTAAATTTTTCCTATGTAGGTACTTGTAATTTTATAGCGACATCCAATATTCTTCCATAGTATTTACGTTATTTGCTTTTTCTTTCATGCAATACAAAACTAGCCTAGACGCTACCACGTATAATTAAAAAATGCAACAGCTCAAGTGAAATAATATACCGCAACAATATAATTTTACAAAAAAAGAAGGAGTCGTTTTTTTCGTGTGGTTTTTACATGTCAAATTTAAAAATAAAATATAGATTATAATGTGTTGGGACAAAAAATCATTAAAAAAATTTATTTGCTGTTACCTATTAAGCCTTATACTTCCTAATTGTTGACTTTTGACCCCATGTTTTAAGAAAAACTACCGTTTTTTGATCAAGGAATCACCACCTAAAATGTATAGTAATTGCTTAGAAACACCTTGTACAGGGTAGGCCAAATTTGACGTTTTTTATAGAAAACTCCTGTTTCTGTATGTTTACATAAAAACTAACCCCCGTTTGCAAGGCTCAAATTTCAAGCCAAACTTACTGGTGAAAACCGCAATTCGCTATTTTGCGTCGTTTACTTGCTACAGCGGGTTTCCTAATTTCGTGCGTTTTCTTAAATCCTTTATAACTTTTTTATTGTTGGAGATTTATTAATTCTGTGAAAAAGTTTATAGCAACTTTTTATGCAGATTTCAGATATGACCTTTATTTTCTCTGAAGTAACCAATTTTTTTACTTATTAATTTAAATGGAACACCCAATATATTATTTTAGTACTAAAATGTTTAAAAAAATACCTTTTTAAAAATGTACAGGCCCGTACGGAGGTTTGTCCCCACCCCTACAGAAGGGGTTGGAAGAGGCTTTTTTGTCGGAAATTGGGGCGAAATAGGGTATAATTGACCTTTTTTGACATTTTGCCCCTCTGTTTTTTGGTGTTTTATGTATTTTTAAAAGTGAGGACCTTTTTTTTGCTCTTTAGTTTTTTTCTTCTCTGTCCCCCCAAGATCAAATTCTCCGTACGGGCCTGAACATGTATCACACTTTTTTATTTCTTTTAATCCGTTTTTGATATTGATATTGCATATTTGGTAATTTATTAATGATATTGGCTAAAGAGTAGGTCATGAAACCTGTAATCACGTTTTACTTTAAACAATTTCAATATAACTTTTCTATTTTATTAACTTTAATGGCAAAAAACCATTTTTAAAAATAATTTAATAACTTAAATAAGGGCAAAGAATAAATCTTTTCTTCGAAGTAAACTAATTTATTTTATTGATGTTTTGGCCCAAGAACTTTATAATCAGGTTTTATTAATACGTTCTTATTTAATGTAACAGACAATGGCTTAAAATTTGAGCCTCGCAAACGGGGGTCGCTTTTTGTTAAACATACAGAAACATAAACTTCCTATAAAAAGCGTCGAATTTGACCCACCCTGTACAGCGTGTCCGCTTAACTTGTCTACATATGGGAAACTTTTTTATTATTAATTTTACGAAAAAAAGAAATATTCTTTTTAAAAAGTTTTGCATGGTCTAAATCCTTAAATGCAATTATCAGATTTTTTTTTTTTTCAGTGGCATACGTAGTATCTCAAAAATATAAATTTTGTATAAGCGGAAAGTGACTTTATTTTTGAAAATTTTGAAAATTATTATTGAGAAAAAATGTTTAGAAATAAAAATTACTTTTAAATATGCAAACTACTAAAAACTAAAAGAAAGAAGTGTTTCTTTAATTTTCTATGCGGTAACGAGCGTTTCTGTGACTGCGCTGTTTGGATAGTTCTTTAGCTTTCTTTAGAATATACATTTCTGAAGTAAGTATTAAATAATGTGCAAATTTAAATTTTCATCGTTATATTATAAAAATATATATTTTTTTGTTATTGAACGAGTTTACATATTTAAGAGTTATTATTATTATTTCTTAACATTTTCCCCTAATAATAATTTTCAAAAATAAGAGTACTTTCCTCCTGAACAAAAGTCATATTTTCTGAGGTACCTTGTATAGCCCTGAAAAATATTAATATCTAATGACTGCACTTTAGGTTTTGGACCATGCAAAACTTTTTATAATGAATAACTTTTTCGTAAAATTAATAATAAAAAGTTTTCCATAGGTAGAGAACTTAAGCGGACACGCTGTATATGTTATGGAAACAATAAAACATCAACACAATACTCGAACTAAGCAAAATTAATAATAAAATACTTTAAAGTGACAAAGTTTTAATTTTGTTTTTAATTTTTGACAATAATTTCTGAAATCGATATAGCGGTACAAAATTTGAAGACAAAAAATCTTTTTATATAAATTTGGTATCATTAATAAAAGGCAATACTGTTTGACACCTTTGTCTTCTTCGAAAAATTACAACTTTTTTAATACTTTGTACTGTGTATACCGTTAAATATTTAGAAAAATAATTTTACTTTTTTCCATAGAAAGGTTTAATTTCTTGCTTAATCTTCAAAACACTTGAACTTAATAAAACGCATTATGCTGACATGACGTGTTAAACTCTTGTGTTTATTTTAGAAAAACTAGCCGAAGCTACGAGAAAATTTGCAAATTTAAAAGCGATTTAAGTGAAACTCAAGAATTTGAGTTTGCAGGAAAAAAATAATAAACGTAGTATAATCAAAAACAATATATTACGCAAGAAAAATTTTCCAGCAAGAAAAATGCAGGACCTTAAACTGGCTTTTAGTGAATTTTATTTAAGTTTAATTTTATTACAGAACTACCAAAATTTAAATTTTACTGGCTTTAGGAAAATACTGAAGAAACACGACAAAGTAAGTACCTATATATACTTACAGTGTGTCTACGTAAGTTGGCGTTATATGGGAACCTTTTTATTATTGATTTTATGAAAAAAGTTATTTCTTATAAAAAAATCTGCGCCCCAAAATTAAAATATAATCATCAGATATCAAATTGTGTCAGTCATCTACGAGGTTTGGCCAAAATGTAATTTTTGCTCAAGAGTGAAGTATCCGTATTTTTGCCAATATTGCAAATCGTTATAAAGAAAAGATGTTGAGAATTAAAAATTATTTCTAAATGTGTAATTTTGTGTATTTCAAAAAAAAAATAATCTTTTATTTCTGCGAATATCGAGAAAATTTAAGCTTGTACATTAGTGCATTGTACTTTGTACATTTTTCTTGTTTTAATAACATAAAGTTTAAAAATTTTTATTTAAAACTGTCCTATGACATTCAAAATCATAATATGTAGTTCTCTAATGTACAAACCTAAATTTTCACTATTATCGCAGAAAAAAAAACAAAAATATATTTTTAGGTAAATAAACAAATTTGCATATTTAAAAGTAATTTATTTTTAATTCTAATCATCTTTTCTTTATAACAATTTTTGATATTAACAAAAAATACAGGTACTTTACTCTTAAGCAAAAATTACATTTTTGTCCAAATCTCGTAGATGACTGATACAGTTTGATATCTGATGGTTGCTTTTTTAGGGTTTTTGGCCATGCGAAACTTTTTATGAGAAATAATATTTTTCGTAAACTTAATAATATCAAAGGTTCCCATATGACACCAACTTACGTAGACACACTATAGAAGTAACACGACTAATTATTTTTAAACACAAGCCATATGAATTATTGTTTCAGTTCTAAGTAACAAATTTAATAAGTATTATATTAGTAAAGGAGCTAAATGGGGATTTACTGAGCGTTATACTGGCCTATTGGGTTCTAAAGCTTAGATGATAAGAAGAAATAAAAATTTTATAAAGTATATCTTTTCATCGGAGGGAGAAGCAGCTATAGATTTTTAAATATGTCAAAAAATTAATGGTATTATTTTGGCTTGTGGAAATCGTTCGGATCGTATTGGATTATATGTTTTTCGTTATCTTTGAATTATTTTCTTCAAAATAAAAAAAGTAGCTACGGTCGGGAATGTCAAAACGTTTTTTTACACCTTTGTAGCCCTTCGCTTTCTTTTACGTCACTCTCAAACTGTCGATTAGTGGATTATACACTATTTACCATGTAATTAACTTACCTTATCTTAATCTGACGCGCTCAAAAATTTCTGATGGATATATTTAGGTTTGTTACGATCGGCCTTGTATACGGGGCTCATAGTTGGTGGTGGTACTTGACCGGCTTTTTTTTAATCCAAACCACGAAGGCTAAAAGCCTAAATACTAACGTAGGGGTGTCTTAAGCGAGGTAAGAGGGAGTTTGTTGACACGGGACTTAAATACTTGAATATTTGGGGGGAGGAAAACCTCCGCGGGCAGCAGGTTTCACATTCTAGAAACTATAGGAATAAAAGAATGAACAAAAGTTTGAAGTTCAGGGCCTGTCCAGTTGGACCGTATCGGGATGCATACGGTCAGCACCACGAGTTTTGCTGGTGGGAACCGTGAGTGGAGGAACTATTCTGAACAATTCTTCAGAGCAAAAGCCATGAAAGTACCTATAAAAAGCAATAAATACCCCACAGCCCGACCATGGGCAAGATAGGGAAGCCTTTCTGTAAGTGAAGGATCATTAATGAGACGAATAGCTCTTCTTTGGATGGAATCAAGAATGCTTAGGATTGTGGGGGACGCCATGCCCCAGATATGAGAACAATATTCGGGGAGGTCGGGTTTGGTGTATAAATTAGAAGGGGAAAAATACTTTTGGCTCGAAAGAGAAATCCAAGCTTTTGAAGCTGCCGTGGCTATAGATACAATGTGCTTATGTCAGTTAAGTTTACTTTCAAATGTGACACCCACAAGATTGAAGGTGTCTTTGCTCTGTAAAACTTGGCCGCTCATAAGTAAAGGATGGGTACAAGGTATCCTCCGGTATATTAATCTGCTGCGCTGTAGTAAATCCGGAAATCCCCTCTTGGGCTCCCCCATCATAATCTTTAAAAGTGCAGGCGAGAGCGCGGAAGAGGCAAAATCGGCCTCCGCGTTCGGAAGCGTTTGACATCGGTTTCTCTCCTACTTTGAGCGGGCCGCCTACTATACAATAATACATTTACATGTTTTCGTCAAGTAGGAAGCGCAGTAAAAAATGAATGTGGTGTAAATTGTTTAATTTTCTTTTGAAAAATGCAACCATTCCATCAGTATTTTCTTATGACGTTGTCACGTTCAACTATCGTCAGTAAACCGACTTTGCAGACAACCGATTTTTTTTTTTTTTTGAAAATTGTACCTTCAAATGAATCACCCATTATTTATTTAAAAAGAAATAAAAAGTTTTGTCTACCATCATTAGTAATTATTGGTAGCCCCTCGTAAACCTGGACAACATTGGATCATTTCTCACCTAATATAACAATTTACACCACTTGTAATTTAAACATTATTAACAACCTTTTTAGCTTTTATCAGCAGATATTGGAATGAGGTGGAGAATTGAAAATGTAGAAAACTCCCATTTTTATATTAATAAAGATATAGACAGACTGATAAGAGAGTCAGAGGCGACTTTTACACAGGATCTTGAAGGTGGAGATCGACAACGGGCAATGAAAAGATTAAGGGTGCCACCACTAGGAGAACAGCAGAGCCCATGGACTACTTTTAAAGTGGGATTGTTTTCTGGAGCATTTATTGTACTCATTATAGCTGTTATATTATCAGGTAATCCTTTTTTTTCAATTTTTAAATGGAAATATATGTTTCTTATTATACAGGGTATACCGAAACTTCATCAACAAAGTTTGAGGGATGATACTATGATAAAAACTAAGAAAATAAACTTCATATGAACATATACTTTTGAAAATCCAGGGTCTTAAAATAAAAAGTCGATTTTTATAATAAATTTGGCCAAATTTAAATATTTTTGAGAAAAAAAAATATCGTTCGTCAAGGATGTACTGTAAATATTTTTTAAGAAAAAATGTACGCTGCTACATCCCCCCGCCAAAATAAAATTTTAAATTCTCTTTAGTATGAAACAATCAATAATTTAATCTCTTAACCTTTTTTTTATTTTGATGTACAGGGTGGCGCCTTTTTGATGACCGTGCAGGATATACCAAAAACTAAAAGAGATAAAACAAATCTAATTTGCAAAATAACTAATAATAAGCAACTTATACACATAAAATTTACAGGGTGTTAAAGTAAAAAAATATTTTTAAATTTTTCTGATAATATTTAATACGTTTTGAGTATTAAAATAAAACTCAGTATCTAGGGTTTTTTGACATGAGCTATTTAAATCTACTGTTAATTTTTGGGTGCTAACTAGAGAACGCCACCTACGCTACTTTCAATTTCTCTAAAACGTTTCAACTTTTTGTGTACCATTTAAGTAAGCCAGTAAATTATCCTATGTTTTCTACACAAAAAGCTGTACTTTGTAAGAATCGTTCTGAGCCACCGTTTTCAGGATATTTGCATTTAAGTGGTTTTAAGTGGTTTAGTGGAACTAAAAAGTATATGGATAACTACAATAATTTATTCGTTTAAAGTGGGGCAGTTGTAGTTATAGCTAGTACGTTGTTTTTAAAGGCATTTTTAGTTGCACTAAATAACCTAATGGCGAATATCTAGAAAAGGGTTGATCTAAGCGATTCTTACAATTTTTACATTCTTCTTGTGCAAAATGCTATGGAGAGTTTAATATTTTACTCGTAAGGTGCATACAGGGAAGCACAAAAAAGTTGCGACGTTTTAAAGAAATTTAAGTACTGTAGGTAGCGTCCTCTGGTTAGCACCCAAAAATTAACATTAAATATGAATAGCTTATGTCAGAAAACCCCTAAATACTCCCTAAAAATTTTATTTTAATATTGAAAACGTACACTTTAACACCCTCTATCTTACTTAATATTAAGTTTGGTTAAATCGAAATATTTTAACGTCGTCATTCTTCAGTTAAATTTTGGTCCATTACTTAAGGACCAACCTGTATAAGATACAGGGGTGTAAATACAAAAGTGCAAGGCGATATGTATTTTTAAGATTGTTATTGAACTATGTAGGATCAAAGACAATTATTAATTGTCTTTGGCAGGATGTAGGTAAATTAATATCCCATATTTTATAATGGTTTTTTATTATTGTTTGTTTAGGTGTTTTTCAAAAGCCGAAAGATGATTGGAGAGTAGTTACCAGACTGTATCGAGGACCGCTTTTAATAATAGAATTTTTATTCCTTTGGGGTATAAATATTTATGGATGGAGATCGTCTGGTGTCAATCATGTTTTAATTTTTGAGATGGATCCTAGAAATCACTTATCCGAGCAACATATTATTGAACTGGCCGCTATTTTTGGAATTATGTGGTCAATGTCGGTAAGTTTTGTTATGTTGTATGCACATTAGGTTTTAGTTTTTTTTATATAAAATTGCTACTTTTTATTTATATAGTGTGCTAGTTTGAATAGGTAACAGCCTTAATATGTCAGCCCCGTTGGAAAATGTAAAAAATGAAAATACACGTAAACTTAGTTTCTTAAGAGAACACTAGTATATCGTCGGCGACACTGTTAAACCATATGTAACTGACAAAAAGTCGAAAATGAGGTTTTAGCCCCAATAATTTGTCCAATTTATTGCGCATCTCTGTGAAAAATCTCCAAAATATGTTTTTAATATTCGCGATATTTTAACAAAACCTAGTACCCACAGCGACTGATTAAGATTTGTGACCGCCCTAAGCCAATAAGCAGGACGCGCCCTCGTTAGATAGGTTAGGAAAGTTTTTACGACCAATAAAAAAAAGGTTCTTACTTTCCTAAATAAACTTCATCATATTTCGTTACCAAAACTTTCTGAAGAGTAAAAAAAAGGGCTCACTTCTTCCTAATACAAACTAACGTGTTCACCTTCTTTTGCTCTCGCGATTTTAGTCCCCCCCCTATCTTTACGCCCTAGGCTGCTGCCCAATTAGCCTAATAGTTAATCAGCCCTGAGTTGGGCCTGAGTACCCAACATTTTTAAATAATACATTTTAGGGCTAAACCAAGTATTTAACAACTATAACATACCATAGAATTTGGCCTTGCTATAAGTTTCAATATCAGGGGCGAACTAAGGACTAGTGCCTGTAATTTTTTGGGACCTAAAATTGGGCTTTTATAAGTAAAGACAATATTATGTTGCCTGTATCTATGAGGTTATTAATTCAGGAAAGCAATATTGTTGCAACATTCCCTAATTTAAACATAATTCCAAAAATGTACTTAACTCTTTCAATAAGCAATGCAAGCGGTAAAAGATCATTGTTAGAGATGGCCGGAGAATATTTTTTTACATCCACATTAGCAAAAAAAATAGTTAATTATTACTTTATATAGAAATAGAGGGTAATTGTTTACTTATGGGATACCATGCCGATTTTGATGATTTTTGTCATACGTACTAGTGTTTTCTGAGGCGCTGCGAATTTAAAACATTCGGCAACTTTCCTTTATGAAGATATCCAATATTAAACTTGAAAAGCAAATTTACCTTAATATTCCTATATTATTGCTTCCTTTCGCACAAAATCTTAATTCAAGGCTAAATTGACACTTACCAAAAAGAGTTATTAAATAACTCTAATAATTATGACAAACTAAAATTGACCAGTTTGCAGAAATAAAAGTGAGAAAAAAGGCAATATAACTGATTAATCTGGGTATATTTGTTAAAGTATTATTATTTTTTAAAATAAACTATGTTTATTTAATTTGTGTTCAGGGTGGCTCGAATTCAACGCTCATCATTGGGATTTCGGAAACCGTAAGAGATGCAGGATTGGTTAAATGGAGGCAAAGTTGCGCAATTTGAGGCTTAATAAAATGCCGTTTTGCGTTTTAAAAATTCCGAGTACTTCGGAAGATATTCGAAAAAACCGGAATTTTCAATTTTGGTTTCTATTGTTTTCTGGCTATATTTGTTAAGATAACTTAAAATAAAAAACACGTTTTTATGGCCACTTTTTCTGCTCTATAATCCAGTGTGATTAAATATTGAATCTGACGTTTCGGCTTCTGGCGACCATCATCAACTTAATTTTTTTAAATACGGACCTGATATTTTTTTTAATTTAATTAAATCCTTTCGTCACTCTTAAAACACTATATATCGCCACTTTGATATTTGCCAAAGTTTCGTACAGAAAATTCCATTACCAGAATATTGCATATTTATTTAACCATAATACGGCCCTGAACTATATTTTTAGGTAAAAAGGTAAAAAAAAGAATAAACTTATTACATATTCATAATGTTTTATTGCAACTGATTGATATCTAACAGCGGAAATTACTTTATTCAAGGGAGAACTTCATTTAATGTATGGATTGGTATGTGGAGGAACAAAATTATTGGACCTTTCGTTTACGAAGGGACCTTAACTTCCGAACGATATCTAAATTTGATTAGGAATGATGTCTTAGACGCCCTAGATAATCAACCTTTGGCAGTATTTCAAGAAATATGGTGGCAGCAAGACGGAGCTTTTGCCCACAATGGAAGGGAAGTAGCTCTATTCCTTTACCATATATTTTCTAATAAATGGTTTTGCAAGATGGCCCGCTAGGAGCCCAGATCTTAGTGTCCTAGATTATTTTCTTTGGGGATATCTTAAGAACCGTTTATTTAAAAATGCACCTCACGACCTTTAAGTCCTACGACAAAATTTGATAAGGGAAGTCGCTGCCATTCCTGCGAGAACAATTAATCGAGCTGTATTAAAAATACAAAGCAAAGGAAGAAAATGCATCGAAGCGGAAGGTTATCTCTTTGAACACTTATAATAGTGATTAAATTATGTTTATTTTTAATATGGGCATCAAGATAGTATTACAAATTGTTTATGTAAGCTGATTTGTTGCCTACCTTTCTGTTTCTTATGTCTAATATTCATGAAATTTTCGGTTAATAAAGTAATTTCCGCTGTTAGATATCAATGAGTTGCAATAAAAGATTACGAATATGTAATAAGTTTATTCTTTTTTTTACCTTTTTACCTAAAAACGTAGTTTGGGGCCGTATTATGGTTAAATAAATATGCAATATTCTGGTGATGGAATTTTCTGTACGAAACGTCGGCAAATATCAAAGTGGCGATATATAGTGTTTTAAGAGTGATGAAAGGATTTAATTAAATTAAAAAAATATCAGGTCCGTATTTAAAAAAATTAAGTTGATGATGGTCGCTAGAAGCCGAAACGTCAGATTCAATATTTAATCACACTGAATTATAGAGCAGAAAAGTGGCCATGAAAACGTGTTTTTCATTTTAAGTTATCTTAACAAATATAGCCAGGAAACAATAAAAACCAAAATTGAAAATTTCGGTTTTTTCGAATATCTTCGGAAGTACTCGGAATTTTTTAAAACGCAAAATGGCATTTTATTGAGCATCACATTGCGCAACTTTGCCTTCATTTAACCGATCCTGTATCTCTTACGGTTTCCGAAATCCCAATGATGAGCGTCGAATTCGAGCCACCCTGTACATGTATATTGGTTTTTTCCTTTTATTCCTAAAATTCAATAATTAAATAGAACTACATACTATGTGCTTAAATACTAAATTACTAAATCCATGTATGTATGTATGTATGTGTCATGATTGATAAATAGGTCCGAAAATACAATGTTGCTTTAGTCCGCCACTGATCAGCATTAAAGTAAAAGTAGTTTTTGGAGCCTTTTAAAATTTGGTTTTTTTTCTAAGGCTATTTAATTGCCCTTTTAGAAATACCATACTCTTGACATTTTTTGGTTAGAAAACAACTTAGTTAGGACATTAAGAGTTGCAATAAAACATAATAGTTATGAGATACCACTTTTAAAAGGTTTTTAAAAAGTGATAATTATTTTGTAGAGTAATAACGCATACCTTTACATTAAATATTGTCAAAGATAATATAATAAGTCAAACAAAGACTGGGTAATGCTATAAATCAAATTCAAATCAACAAGTTCTCTTCACATTTAAAAACGATGTATTTTTAAGCTTTTAAAATAATGAGCAATGTGAAAATTTATACACTTAAACATTTTTTTATAATTACTAAGTTTTTGAAACTTTCAGATGTCTTAAAATTAACATTTTTCTATTTCTTTTACGAAGCACTAAGAAAACAGTAAAATGTATGGTATTTTTAAAATGGCAATTAAACAGCCCTTTAAAAAAGGTATCTCTTAACCCTTCTTCCCATTTTTAATTTTAGGAGTTGCTATCACTATCCCTAGACAGTTCATAAAATTTGATTAAAAACAAACGTCCTGAAAAAAAAAAGGTTTACGTTTTTTTATTGTTTTTTTTAGATTTTTATAGGGGCTGACATATTAAGGGTGGTACCTTTTTAAATTGTATAATCTTTTTCAGTTTTTCAAGTTCTTTTACTTTTTAAGTGCTTACTAAAAATTGTTATTTTTCTTGTATGATAATACTACTATAGTTCTTTGTATTGTTTTAGGTTCTTTCATTTTTGTACAGTGATCAAATAGGTGTACCAGCGTATATAAATCCCTTAGCCCTGATGGTCTTGATGTTATTATTTACTTTAAATCCTACGAAGACGTTTAGATATGAAGCAAGATTTTGGGCACTTCGAGTACTGGTGTGTAAAGCTGCATGATTTGTTTTTGCTATATTGAGCATAGGTATTTTTATTTTATTTTATTTTAATTTTTATTCAGTTTTGTCCCCTAAGTTTAATTTATGTTTTGTTCACCTATATTATTTTTGTAGATTCTATTAATATAAAGTAGCTTTTACTGATTAGGAGTTAAATAATACCTAATTTGTAATCTAATATTTATTAAATAATTAAACACATAAAATGCTTGCTAGTATAGAACTTTTAAAAATAGAATCTTCTTACCGAATCCTATTATACTGTATCAGCTATTTTTATAGGTATATCGGCCAGTCATGCAATAAAAAAGCAAGCCTATTAGTCATCCTATTCAAAATGTAACAAACCGGCATTCGGTTTAGACCGCCTCCTTTCCACGTATTGCCACTGATCTCGATGGATTGCCAATGTTATAACCTGCTCGAAACAAAAGTTACATTTCATGGGCGGAAAAACCGGTTTGTATGCAAGCAAGTTGAGGGTAAACGCACTCTGGCCCCAAACAAACTATTCACATTATCGGAAAGACGGCGTCCTGATTTTCTGTTCGAAGTACGGTAGCTAAAGTCACGGTCAGACTGCGGACGAAGGGTACGGGGTGCCGGTGTTTGTTTTTTTCCACGGCTTTTAAGTGCGCATGTTCGTCCACCCACTGCGCGAAGTCGTAAAAATCCGAAAAATGCTTTTTGCCACTGCGGATCTAAATGTAGGTTATCTATGCGTATTGCCTGTTTACATTTTTAATGGCTGCTCCTTTAAAACGGTTTGAAATATCTTTATTAATATATTTTGAAATTTTTTAAAATCGAAAAATTTCAGCCTAAATAGTAAGTATTCCTTGTCTGTGGTTCAGCTTACTTTTGTTATTTGTAAAAATATCAATATAATATTTGGCCCGAAGGTATTACAAGAAAATTTGGACACAAAAATGTGTAATCCTAAAAATAAAAGTTGACCTGTTCCACGATTTTTTTTAATGTATAGGTTGGTTTTTTAGTTGGTATTATAGGATTCATTTTTATTATGTCTTATTAGTCGGATATTTATGGAGATAGAAAGAAACTTTAAATACAAAAGTTTTTTTACGTTAAATTCAGGGGCGTACCTAAAATAAATGTTTTAATTTTTGAGATATAACCCAAACTTCCATTTTTTAAATGGGACATCCTATATCTAAGTATCTTAAAAAATTGCATTTCTCCTTGCGATTACAACAATATATAACACTGGATTGAATTAATTTTTCATGTATATTAAAAACCCAATTTAACAAGAATACTAAAAACATTTAAAAACCAAAACAATAACAAATACAAAAATAAATTTATTTATAATAGCTACAAAACATTTATCTTAAGTACTTACGTAATAATTTTGCACTGGTGTTTAATCACAGAATGTGCTCAAATGCTTTTCATTCTGTTCGATGCATTTTCTGACTGAGCTTGTAATTAAACTAATGGCAAAAGAGATGTGGTACACTTTTATAAAATTAAAATAATTTGCTTTTGGTTCTTTTAAAATAAGATAATAAAAATACCAAATATTTACGTTTATATCGCCACTAGTTCGATTACAAGCTGGCGCCAAAAATGCATCGAAAAATAGAGAACGTTTGAGCACATTTTGTGATTAAACACCAACACAAAACATTATTAAGTACCTGAGATAATTCTTTAGTTACTATTATAAATAAATCTATTTTTTGTGGTTGTTATTATTCTGGTTAATAAATGTTTTAGTTTCTCTTGTTAAATTGGGTTTTAAATACAGGTTCAGTTAAATAATAAAACACATAGGCAATGTGAAGAAAAGAGACAATCTAACTAAATACCAGCATGTAAACAGGCGTGAATCATAGTGCTTGTTTTGTTATTCTATTGCCGGCCGATGAACCAAAACGCCTTGCTTATATTGTATACGTATATATATATTAATTCAATCCATAGCCAACTATGTTTTTTGAATTTTCTTGTAAGATTTGCTGTTTAAAACAATGCAAAATATTAGGTGTTATATATTGTTGTAATCGCAAGAAAAAATGTAATTTTTTGAGACACTCAGATACATACATTATATTTTGACCGAAATCAGTCATCATCCGTGACTATTTTAAATTCACTTTATTAAGAAATTAAAAAAGATTTAACTAACCATGATTCTCCCAATGTAACAGTTTTGCGTGACCGTCTCTGGCGCTTCAAACCAATGCAATTACACGCACAAAAGAGAAAGTTAGTTCTGATTACACGTGCTTGTGTTCTTTTAGTGTAATCTCAATTAACAGATACCCGTGGATTGAGTAACAACCACGGAGAAAAAATAATACGATACAGACACGGAAATAGAGGTGTAATTGTTAAACTTTTACGTGACTTTAACGAATTCCCCATATATACTTGTGGATGTAACCTTATGTCAAATATTAAAGATTATATACTGAATATTACAACGGTATTTGTAATTGTCAGCGTCGAATTGCGATGCGACGGATTGTCGCATGCGACGAATTGTCGTACGTCGAATTGACCGCGTCAAATTGTCACGGGTCGAATTTTCCGCTACGTACTGACGTGACACCATTTTTTAAACAGTTTAACCCAGTTTTAAATAACATACATACTGCGTTGCGTCCTCAGCCCTAAGTTTATTGGGCGTGCTCTAAAAATTATTACTTATATTTAAAAATGAAAACAGACCATAATGTAAGAAAGTGCTCAAAATACAAAATGTTTTGTTTAAATTTGTGAAAGACGGCATAACGATAGACGAATACATTTCAAAGGTTTCAAGACTAGTAATTTTACAGTAATTGGTGGCTTGAATTTTGTTTTCATAACGTTGGTCTGAATGGACCTAATTGCTATGTTCCCAGCATTTACTCTTAATTGTTGTGCTACAACGTGGTCACCTCTTATTTTATTGCAATAGTGCGTTTTTAATATTGTCTTTTGTAAATATACTAATTTGTTTTTATGTTTTTGGTACTTAGCACCTTTCTACATTATGGACTTCAATTAGTAAATGGTATTTTTTTTGTAGGGTTTTTTCTGCTTTTACTACTATATTTTCTTTTGTGTCGAACTGTATTGTAAATTAGTATTTAATTTTAACTGTGTTTTAGGGCAAGGTAATTTTGGCGCCATTTTTCTTCGTTTCTTTTGCAGATTTTTGGCTGGCCGATCAGTTAAATAGTTTGGTGACACTATTTACTGACTTACAATACTTTGTGTGTTTTTATATAAGCAATGGAAGTTGGTCAGAAGCTAAAGGTAGGAAAACATTTTTTAAGGTTATCTTTCGACAATCCACTAAATACTAACGTACCGTAGGTGTCTAAAGCGAGGCAAGGGGAAGTTTGTTAACTCGGAACTTAAAAACTTAAAGATTTAGAGGAGAAGAAAGTAGGTTTGTTGTTGCTGGGGCGGGGCAGCATCTACCTGTGACTTTCCCTCAGGTTCCTAGGTGTTATTCAGGAAATAGACCGGACTGTGCCCCGTTTCTAGAGCGTCATAAAGTTCTGGTTAGGTAACGCTTCTAGTAAGCTTACATTGCGTCTTCCTGAGCGGTCCTTCCTTCGTGTAGTAGGTTTCGAACATTCTCGCACATCGACGTCGGCGGAGAGAATCCGGATACATATGCCTCAGAAACCCATGACGGTGTAATTAGGCCTGGACTATCTTCTTTCTTTGCTATTTCAGGAGCCTTGATTATCCGGACATCGTGTATGATGATCTTGGTTTGGTGAATGTACTGCAAAGTCTTCAACACTTCCACCGGGGTCGTCTGCGGCTGCATTGTGTGCGGTGTCGGCGTCGTTACGAAATTGCAAAAGGTTTACTGAATAAGCGGTGGCGGCCTCCGATGACTGCCGTCCTTCGGGAAAATGTATTTTTGACAGGGTGACCCCTGTTCGATTTTTGTCATTTTGGGCTCGTTTGGCGGGAAATGGATTGGTCTTGCTCCCTGTGGTTAGAGATAGAGGGGCCAGCACCTGGTTCGGACAGGAACCGTCGCCAAAGTTGGACCTGGTCGGGATGACGGCATCTTCTGGTATGCGGACATTCAGAGCCAGGTTTTCCAGATAGACCCTTACTGGACTTTTATGTTCTTAGCCTTGATAAAAAGAAGAAGGATGGTATTGTGCAGTGCCACAATCTAAATGGGGGTTAGCTTTCCAGTTCTGGAAGACAGCGCTTTTCGGGAACGCAGTTGGCTGCTAGCATCTGTCGGCGGTAGGTGGCTGCTACGGCGGTCGTAAAATATTGCGGTTCCCCAGTGGCGTAAAATTTTGGTAGTGAACATGCCATAGCTAGGACGGCGCCTCTTTGGGGCCACCGGACCAAGACCGTCAGGGGAACCGCGGTCTGAGGTGGTCGTGACCACGGGGTCTTGAGTCTGTTCAGCAGGGCGGCAGCTCTGCGGCGCCACCGAACCAAAGCACGCCGAGTCCTCCTCGGACTTAGCTATCGTCTCCCGAATTCTCTAAGTTATTTCACTTATTTTGCTTTTGTGTTTTTTTGTTTAGCTTTTCTTAACTACGATACGAAACTTAAGAGGATGATCTCTTATGTCTAAAAATAATAAGTGGCTTTAAGTCATTCTAAAAAGTAGTCATAATAAACATAAAATAATCCAAAACTAAAAAATAAACAATTTTGACCTTGGTAATTAAAGAAAATAATAATTTTTGATAAAATACATGACCGTTTATTTATTATAAGGCAAATATATTTTTTTAATTTTTAGCTTTTTATTATGTTGTCCATGGATACTTTTTAGAAGAAATAAAGTGGCTCAAAGACTATGTTTGAAAACGAAGATAGGTACAAAGAGGATACCGAAGTCTTAAAAGATGGACTGTTAAGGGTTTCTAAAATATTTAAAAAATATCGAATTTTTTTAAATACAGAAATACAGCAAGTCCGGACATAAATTTATGGAAATTGTTTTCATAAAAAGACATAAGAAATCAACCTCTTAAGTTTCGTACCGTAGTTAGGAAACACCCTGTATTTTGGTTACGTTAGTTTTGTCAAGTTTAGATACAAAATTCAACAAATTTTCCTATAATACTATTTTTGCATGTTGTAGATGCCAATTATTGTGTGGAAATGTTTCCCGGAGTTAGAGCATTAATGGCATGTCTGCCACCATGGTTTCGCTTTGCTCAATGTTTGCGACGATACCGAGATACAAAGGAAGCTTTTCCGCATGTAGCGAATGCTGCCAAATACGCAACTTCATTTTTTGTTGTAATATTTTCTACGTTAAATAAAATTGACGAATGTAAGTTTATAATCAAGCAGATTATTCAGTAAATAATAAATCATTTTAATTTTAATCATTTTTATTGCGAAAAAACTTAAATAATGATGTTCGCGATCTGAATATTTAATTTTAGTCTAAGATCCGAATGAGAAGCGGACCTGGACCCATTGGATAAAAACTATTTATATATTAAATATAGGATTTAAACAAAGGTATTGCTACAGACAGTTGCCTAAAATTGTGGTCAAGGCTATAATTAAATTTTAAAGATAACCACAAAATACCTTTGTTTAAATACTTTATCTAGTATAAAATAGTTTTTATCCGGTAAACAAATGGTAACCTATTTGGATATGAGACTATTAATCACGTTTATTTCCTACAAAGTCCAAATTAATTTAAATCTAAATTTTTAAGAAAACAACACATTGTGTATAATAACTAATAACACAAACCCACAAAAAAACAAATAGAAGTTCATACACAAGAGTTCGACATATGTATTCCCATGTATTTTTCGACGCTGATCTGATCCCGAGCTCATAAATAGCCCTACACTTCTGGCATTGGCTCCACGGGCCGAAAATTATCTCTATAGTTTCTGAAATACGGTTTCCGGGATAAGGCGGGGTCAAGGGTGTATTTTGAAACCAAAGCCCCATTTGTGCTCGGCAGATCTACGGCTAACTGAAGTTTCTTGTTTGGCACCGGGAAAAAGACCTCTTAGGGGCCAGAAAATATTTTTTTAGACGTAGGAATTACTACAGTGGGATTTTTATGTACTTTTAAAATCTGTAGCTTGGATTATGGTCGAAAGGTTTATGCCCAAGGGAAATTTCGAAAAAATGACCCCTTAGAAGCCGGAAAATCGTGTTTTTGGACGTTCAAACCGCGAGAGTAAGATTTTTATGTATTTCTAAATTCCGTCACGACTGGCACGTCAAAACACGATTTTCCGGGCATTGTCCCGGTCCCAATATGGGGATTTTAACAAGCCCAAAACTTTTCGCGCATAGTGTAAGGTCTAAAATTTATAAGTACATGAAAATATCACTGTTGTGTTTACTACGTCTGAAAAACAATTTTGGGCATAAACCTGTCGAGCACAATTTAAGATGCAGAATTTAAAACTACATTAAAATCTCACTGTTGTGATTGGTACATCTAAAACACGATTTTCCGGCCCCTAAGTGGTTATTTTCCCGGTTCCAAACAGGAAATTTTAATAAGCCAGTAGACTTGTCAAGCACAAATCCGGCTTTGGCTTCAGAATGCTCCCTTGACGGCGCCTTATCATGAAAACCGTATTTCAGGGCCTATAGAGGTCATTTTCGGCCCGTGGCCGTGGGACCAATTCCTAACGTGTAGGGCCATTTCTGAGTTAAGGATAAAATTTAGCGTCAAAAAATACGTGGGATTACATAATACATTTGTCTGACTCTTGTTTATGAACTTTTTTATTTTTGGGCTGTGTAATTACAATAAGATGATAACACGATAGTTTGGGATTTAAATTTAACACTTTTTTCAACTAAACTGCTGCTCAATTCAACTGCAACTGGATTTTTTTTAATAAATTTCAAATCATTATTACTCTTAAATAAAATGCAATAGCAAAATGCGGCTTTTACCGTTTTGTAGGATAACTTTTTGGAAAAAATGGCCATTTCACTTTATGTAAATTTTCTCTTGTTTTTATTCTACAGGGTGTAATAGAAAAGTCCGTTTTTTAAAAACTTTTTCAAGAGCGACATTCTACAAAAAAAAATAAATAATTTTTAATTGTATAGTGTTATTCAGTAGACCATTTTGAAAAAAAAATCAGATTTTTGATATCTGCTCCATTTATAATTATTGTTTTTCAACAAATTGTTTTTTCATATTGTACTCCTGTATTTAACAGTTTATTACAGCGATTAATTTTTTCAGATAATTTACAATGTACATAAGTACCTTTTAAAACATTATTAGAATTTTATTTCTAAAAAAAATATTAACGCGTCAGTAGCGTCGCAAATGTAATTAAATATCAATTCCCAAAGTTTCTGTGAGCACCACATATTCTGTATTTAAGATTTTAATTGTTTCTTTACAATTTTTAGAAACTACGGACATTTATCTCAGGACGGTTTTTACTTTTTTAAAAAGTCATCAGTGGCGTAGATATAAGTTTTCTTCCGAATGCTCTTTTTACTTACCAGAGGATTATTTCATGGAAGTAATAATTTGTAATTCGGGTTATTTTAGGACATTTATCGATTAGCTTAGAGCGGGAGTACAATATGAAAAAAAAATCAATTTGTTGAAGAAAAAAATTATAACATGAAAAATGGAGCAGATATCAAAAATCTGAGAAAAAAAAGACTAAATTATACTATATAATTAAAAAAGAGAATATAATAAAAACAAGAGAAAATTTACACAAAGTGAAATAGCCATTTTTTTCCAAAAAGTGATCCTACAAAATGGTAAAAGCCGTATTTTGCTATTGCATTTTATTTAAGAGTAATAACGATAATTTACCAAAAAATTTCCAGTTGCAGTTGAATTGAGCAGCAGTTTTGGTTTACTTGTACAATATTTTTAATTAGATTTTCTTTTTTAGATAATTCACCAGACAGCTATAAACTTTCTCCTTTCTTTTTACTTATGGATTACGGCATCTATAGTTAGCACGTGCTATGCTTACACATGGGATATTAAATTGGACTGGGGTCTCTTCGATGCCAAAGCCGGTGATAATAGATTCCTCAGGGAGGAGATCGTCTACTCGTCCACGGTTAGTATAAATTGGCTTTTAATATCATTTTAATAAATTATCTTGAAAAAAATCTTTCAGGTTTGGTTTTGCTGGCATTGACAACAAAAAGTGAAGGGGGCTGAAGAGAGGTGGGGGTTCGGGCGACAATCTTTACTTAATTTTTTTTTTATAAAATCAAAAACACATCAGAGGTTGCATTAACCAATACCGGGTGTCAACAAATCTATTAGACAAGTCGTAACTTCTAGAGTATTAGATATATCAAAATGAGACTTGGTATAAAAGTAAATGGTATGAAAGGAGGAGAGTTTTTGCATATTTCTTACTTTTTAGTTACTTTCGGTTTACCGGAAATGACTCACATTTAGAATTTTTAAATGGAATATATTTTAACATTTTTGGATTTTTGAGATAATTCTAAATGGTAATTTAAATTGTTGAAAAGTTTCTATGCCTACTCGATTTTTTGAGAGCTATTTGTAGTATTGTATCTAGGTGGCGATAATCATTTATTTATGACTTTATTTTTAGCAAATGAATTGGTATCGGTAGAATCGAAAAAAATCTTTTATTCGAAAAGTGTTTGTCTAAAATGGGTTGCCATTTTAAAAATAATAGTTACACACGGAAATGTCAAGTTTACAAATTATTTATTCCCATCCTTCCTATTAGTCATTAAAACTTTGAGATTGTATTTTTTGATATTACCTGGGAAAGCTAAATTATTTTGCACCCAATCATGGCCACTTAGATGCAATACTAAAAATGGCTTTAAAAATCAAGTGGGCTTAAAAACTTTTAAAATGTCACATTCTGAATTAAAATTGTCTTAGATATTTAAAAATTGTAAAATATATAGGATGTTCCATTGAAAAATTCAAAATTAAAGCAATTTTCAGTCAAACCGGAAGTGACTGGAAAGTGAAGAATATGCGTCTCTCTCTGCTCCTATCATTTACACATCAAGTAACCTTTTGATGTGTCTAATACTCTAGAAGTTATGGCTTGTGAAGTAAGTTCGTTAACACCCCGTATAGAAAAAAAAATTATTTCCCAGCAGTAATTTAAAATTACATTTATGTTCTTTTTCCCATAAACAAATATTTGAAAGAGAATGTAGAAAAAATATTGTGTACCATAAACTAATTTATTGTGTAGATTAATTCCTGGCATGTCATAATTTATAAAATTATTTGGGTATTTGTTTTTAGAAATTTTATTATTTTGCAATCCTGGAAGACCTCTTACTGCGATTTGGCTGGGCATTCCTCATAGGAATGACAGAGATGGGTTTTGCAATGGAAAATACAGTTATTTGTGTTTTAGCGCCTTTGGAAGTATTTAGGTAAGACTGGTTAAAAACAAAACATCAATATAGAGGGTGTTTTCTAACTACGGTACTAAACTTAAGGGGATTTCTTATGTATTTTTATATATATAATTTTTTTTTAAACATATGTCCCGACTTTTGCTTCATTTCTGAGATATAAGCTGTTAAAGTTTTAGAAAAAGTAGGTATTTTTTAAATATTCTAAATCCTTTACCCGATTTAGCTGGAACACTCATTTAATGTAATAACGCGCATGTAAAGCTCTACCTGGGTTAAAATTATTGGATCACTCTCGTCTTAGTGGGCACCATAGCCAATATTATTGAGAATAAAAGTACACCACCGACTTTTTATGAAGTTCTTATATTTTTTTCTGATTAAACAAACAAAAATCCAACTTTTTTATTTTATTTTTGTTTTGTATCTAGGTTTGTTTTAAGAAAAAAATTAAGCCACTTTAATTTCTTCTAGAAAGTACCCATAATCAGCATGATATAAAAATAGATAGATTTCTTGAAAAGTACGCTTTGGAAAATTTTGAAAATTTGGTAACATTATCAACTCAGTAGGGGACATACAACTAAACTATTTTGACAGCTCTATCACTTCTGGTTATACCGGAAGTTAATGTCATCTTCCTTATTTTAAATGGAACACCCTATATATTATTTATTCTGATTCGGCGTAGAATCCCAAACATAATTTATGCATAATATTCTATACCCAAGTCCAACCGTTTTTGACTTATTTTAAATTTTATGTCAAAAATGACGTTTGCAAGTCATTACATAACCATTAATTTCTTCTAAACAAAAGTCAAAAGAAAGAACTTCTTTATTAGACTGTATTGATATTTTCACAATTATTAAATCCAGAGTGGTCAAAAATAATCGTTTAAAATTATAACGACAAAAACCTTAAAAGTCAATTTTTCAAATGGAAACTCTAGTCTTTTATTACCTTATCCTATTTAACATCAAAAATAAGGGTAAGTTAGTATAAGGATGTCTATTCCAAAAACTATAGTTTTCAAAATATTAACAATTTCATATTTATTTATTTTAACAATGCATTTAAGTACGGGTAGGTACGGGGTAGTAGGCGCCGCATTTTGTTTTCAAGGCCAACTAGAAGCTAAACTAAGCCGTATTTAAAAGCATTGTAAGAATAGATAAATAATACATTTTTGGAGTAGACATCCTAATACAAACTTATCCCTATTTTTGATGTTTAATAGGATAAGGTAAAAAGGATAGTGGTTTCCATTTAAAAAAAAGGACTTTTAAAATTTTTGTCGTAATAATTTTTAACGATTATTTTTGACCACTCTGTATTTATTAATTGTGAAAATATTATTACAGACTGCAAAAGTAGTTCTTTCCTTACAAGAAACCTAACCCCAACCGATATTAAAGGCTTTTGTTTAGAAGAAATTGATGGTTATGTAATGGCTTGCAAACATCATTTTTGACATAAAATTTAAAATAAGTCAAAAACGGTTAGACCGATAGATATAGAACATTATGCATAAATTACGTTTAGAATTTTACCCAGAATCTATAAAATAAATAATATATAGGGTATTCCATTTAAAATAAGAAAGTTGACATTAAATTCCGGTATAACCGGAAGTAATAGAGCTGTAAAAATATTTTAGTTGTTTGTCTCCCACTGAGCTAATAATGTTACCAATTTTTTAAGATTTTCCAAACCGTACTTTTCGAGAAATCGATCGCAGCAGTTCTCAGTGGAACACCCTGTATAGTTTACCTAATACTTTTTATACTTAACTTTAAAGGTAATTTGATTTAGATGGTGTAAATGGTACCGAGAATATTTTATAATATTTTAGGAGATTTGTTTGGAATTTCTTTCGGTTGGAAAATGAACATCTCAACAATTGCGGTAAATTTAGAGCCGTACGTGATATTTCAGTAGCGCCTCTTGACACCTCGGATCAGATGCTCATAGTAAGAATGATGGACGAGGAGGATGGGGTCGTCAACAGACGAAAAAGAAGAATAAAAAAAGGGGGGAGCACAGGGTATTACTTGAAGCTGGAGAGTCGACTGGATGACTTAGAAAATTAGTGATTTAGTTTTAAAATTTACAAATATATTTTAGTTTTTAAAAATCTTTGGTTATATTACTATTTGTTAATAAAAAAATGACATTAAATGGGTTTTTATTTATTTTACTTTAGACAAGAAATTAAAGCCATTGAAGAAAATAGTAGATTAGTAAGTACTTTTTAAAATTTTTTAAAGTTACATTTTTTACGTTAACAAGAGCGACAAGTTAAATAGTTAACCTATACAGACTGTCCACAGAAGGGGTTAACAAGAGAATAAATGGACCAACAGTTTTATTTAAATAAAATAAATTATTTTTCATACATTTTTTTGGTTAAAAAAATAGGATTTACCAAGAGAAAATCTTGACTTTGTATTTTTATTTATCTTTGTGACATCTCACAAAGGCTTATACCAGAGTACCGTGAGTGCCGGGTTATTGGATGTCTAACCCATCTTATATCCTGTTCCGTCAATATTATCCAAGCGCTGAATTATGCACTTTTTGCATTTCACAGCACCGGTAGTGCCAAAATGGGCGTTATTTTTAAATAACCACCACCTAGCCTTGGCAGAATACCACAGAGAGGTTTTGCCATTACCATCTGTGAGGTGACGAAACAAGATTCGAACCCCGGTCTCTGCGGTGAGAGGCTGGTACGTTAGCCCCTACACCACGCTTGCAACAAAAGGTAGCTTACTCTTGGAGAAAAATAATGTTTTTGAAGTTTTTGCGAACCCTGTATACAAAATCAACATTTTTCTTTTCGTAAATCCTATTTTTATTTTACAGGGAAATTTTTTATGATGAATAATTTTTTTTTTTCGAAAAATTACATTTTTCGGCCCCATTTGTGAGAGAAAGAGTTATTGAAGGCATTTTACGTAAAATACATTTTCTTCAGTGTCGTCGGTAAGGAAAATATGGTAAATTTTTTAAGAAAAAAATTGTACGTTGTTGCACTTACCTCAATTTTTTTTTCTGCTAAGGTTTGAACACGTTTGATCTCCTGATTTTTTTTAATGCCATTTGCATAAATTATTACAGACTAATTTTCGGCATCTAATGAAATAATCATTTTACTTTCTTTATTATTGTTTAAATAAATAACTTACTTCTAAAAGAACAACATATTTTTGTTAAATTTTAAGATATTGTATTTTAAATACTAAGATTTTCGAACATTTTTTTATGTCATAAATGAAACTGATACCTTTAAAATTTTAACTCTAATAATAATTTTGCTAACAGAACTATACACGGTTTTCTACTATTTTGTTTTAAATCGAATATTTTTCTAAAAGTTATGAATACATACTGATTTTGGACACTGTTTTAAGTATAGACGCAGTGAAAATTATCGGGGGTAATTACACAAGTGCATCAAAATTATTGTTAATTTTGCTTGAAAGCGTATTGCCTAAAAACTACTAGAGTTCATTTTCAGCCCAACTTCGAAGGAGGAGGGCTCGTTCGCCAAAATGTGAAAATGAACGAGAGTAGTTTTTAAAAACAACTTGAAAGATAAATTATCTGATTATTTTAATGCACGAGTGTAATTTAGGGAGACAATTACTCGTAGAAAGTGAAACTATCAAATGAAGGAATAATAATAAACAACCCTACCAATTTGGTGCCAAAACGAGACAAATGTTGGCAAAATTTATGACGTGTCAAACTGACCGTAGATGGGAGGTTGGGTAGATAGGACTCTGTAATACTTTTAATA
>JACEGR010003172.1:0-110561 GCA_014170235.1 Listronotus bonariensis | reverse complement strand
CGTGTTTAGGAAATTGGTTAACTTTTAAAATTATCTCGATTACGTTGACCTCTGCCACTAATCTTGCAAACGCAGGTGTTGATTCATGCGTGTTAAAACGTCATGATGGTTGGAAATTTCTGCGGTAGCAGAAAAATATGTTGAAGATTCAGTTGAAGGTAAATCGAAAATTGCGAGAAGGATTCAAGGAGGTGAGAATTTTGTTCAAGTATTGCACACACGAGAAACACAGAAATAAAAAATACTATTATTACTGATGGGAATTTTCGTAGCAGATCGAAAATTAATATTAGTAATAATACAAATTGTACCATATCGATAAATTTAAGCAAATACGTTTAAGTTTGTTTAAATTAGGTTGAAATATTCATCACTTATTTTTAGGCCACTTATTAATAAACATGTGTTTATAAAACATGTTGTATAATATATGAAATAAAACTGACTAATATGTGCCAATATGTTTCAATAGATATATACATACAGTATACTCGTATAGGTTGAAATAAAATAAAAATTACCAACTTTAGTTAAACAAACTACTTAAAAAATGTAATAAGAAATCTGTTTTGTAGTAATCTAATCATTTTTATTTACTTAAGTTGGTAAAAAAATATTTTTTAGGTACAAGTAGAAATTCCTAAACGGAATTAAATGGATAACGCTTAAATAGGTCCAAATAAAAGAAAATTACCAATTTTAGTTAAGCAAAATGCCTTAAACATATTTATTATGAGCCTATCTTATAGTCTCATTTTATTTTTACTGAAGTTGGTTGAAAAATCTATTTTAGAAGTAAAAATACCAAATTATTATTATCAATAGGCATCAACACAAATACGTCCAAATAAAGAAAAAAGTACTAATTTTAGTTAAGCAAAACATTTAAAAAATTGCAATAAGAATCCTATTTTATAGTTATCCAATATTTTTCATTTACTAAAGCTGGTACATTTCTAGTAATGGCAAGCAAGAAATGGTACCTATGTATATGTATATACATAATATTATAATAACATATTGTGGTATTTTTGTCAGGACGCGAGACGCACTTTTATATCTAGTTGGTAAATTTGGTTTTAAGAAGGCAAAAAAAACATCAAAACCGTAATTACATCTCTTAGTAGGATATACGTTTTTAAATCATTATTTTTGTAGGAAGGGGGGTACTAAAAGCGTTTATAATTAAGTTTAGATGTAATGTTTTAAACTTTTGCAAAACTATTTGCCAATGTTTCATCATGATTTTTACAAGAGAGTTTTTAAAAGTGTTAAAAGCATTTTTTTTAACCTTTAATACGTTGTATCTAAAAAATTCGACAATGAAAAATACTAAAATATAAATAGTTTAACTAGACGATGTGTCTACATTTTAATAATTCCCACAAATCATAATGCACAATCAAGTTGAAGCTATACAGAAGGCACTTTCCACAAAGATGTGTGTTTAACAAAGACTCGCGGTCTGTTTGAGAGAATGGCAATATAGTTGATAGTGGTATCAGACCTAACATTAGACTACAACTGCCAGGGGACCGATTCAGTTTACTACTGCGTTTAAATGAGCCATCAGGAATCAGGGTATATCTGGAACTATATGAATTTTGTATATGGGGTCTATGCTTGTAATTGTTGGAAATAGAGGTATTTTTTAAATTTTGAAAAATAAAATTTTAAAAATAATAATAAAAGGTATGTGACAAACATGCAATACATATGTTACTGATATGGAAATACATATACAGAATGTCTCTAAAAGGTGTGTCACAACACTTAGCTAAAGGAGGTTTTACCTGCACTATCGTAAATACACTTAAAACGAAATTTCTTTTTAAAACCAGCTTGTATTTAACTTTTATCTAAAAGTTCTTATTCTTTAACATAATTTACTTAAAATTCGGGTAAAGTGTGATTTAATTAGTTGTTTTTAAATAATGGGATTTTAAAAATTTACTATTTATATAACTAGGTCCTTAAATAAGCTGCTAATATGAGAAGGAGAAAAACGGATCTAAAAATTACATTTTTTTAAGTGGAGGTGTTAGTCAAGGCCTATTTTTTGGCAACCCTGTATACATGTGTACCATGGAAAAAGTCAAAGCCAAAACTGAAGAGCGAGATGTTTAATCACCTTCACAAAAAACAAGCCACTATAATATAAATAAATTTATTTCAACCCACGCGACTGTATGTGTAACTATGCACAGAAGAGATTTTTTACGTGAAAACTATGCGTAAGACGAAAAAAAAACAAAAATGACATATTTTAGACGTAGATAAAAACGTTAAAAAAATGTTTCGCTAACAGGCAGTAATGCATTATATTTTTCTTTAAAATTTTTAATTAAAATTTCTCTAGATAACCACTGGAATAAATAAAAAAAATGGTCAAAATGTTATACACCACCATTATTAAAGTTAGCCTAATTTTTATTGCAAATAACTATTAAAGAAGCATAACGTTTTAAATTAGTTATATTGATCCCTAATGTATTTATTTTTTCATAATTTGTACTGATATGTCAAATTTGTGGGCGTGTTTTAATGTAAGTGGCTCAGGTAAAAGGGTTTTAGGATCAATATTGAGTTTTTATAAACAATATTACTTTTTATAATAAAGTCTTAAGTTATTGTAAACAGATTTTTAAATTTTTTAAAAATAGTACCCTAATTTTATCAGACTAATTAGACCTAATTACCAAATTTTAAATTTAGAACCGTAAAATAATAAATGGTATTTATTTATTTCATAATTTACTTAGACGTAAATAGTGAATAAAAGAAAACAATACGTGGCTAAGTTAGCATTTGCGTCAACTCTTCTTTTAGTACACATAACCCTGGTTAGATTTTATGTTATAGTAAATAATTATAATCATTGTTTTATTTTTTAAATTATTATTTAAGATTATTGCCTCTCTTTTTATTATTTTTTTATATTTCCAATAATCTGCCAAGCATTAAAGGTATGTATCAAGAGCGTTACTAAGACTATAATGCCCTGAAGGTCTAAATAGATTTCGACCTGATGGGCATTATAGTCCAGTAAAGCCCGTGGTGCATACAATGCTTTATGTTTTACCCAAAAAGAGTTTTTCAATGACTAATTACATAATTTATTCGCAATATAAAAATAAGTTTTACCGACCGAACATATTTTGCCAGTTAAATCAAGGCAACAGTATGATCGGGAGTATGTCATATTTGGTATTTGGAATGATGCGAATGCAATTCTTCAAATAACCGAAACCGTTTTAATGGCATATTTTCAGGAACTGGTAAGTTATTGATTTTATTTTAATACATATGTTTAAAAAACTTTATTATTTTTAGTCGGAAAAATACAGTCCGAACTCTCTCTGGACCAAGTATTTTACCCTAAGGTCTACGTTGATGGTCTATGAAAATATAGACATTTCGCAATACTATCATCTCATATCTTTTTTAAAAGTTAGGTCGAAAGGATACGTCCCGAAGAAGTCTAAAGTTTTGGAAGGAGAACAAATATTAAAATTCATTAAGAAGGCTCCTGATGATATCTACTTGGTACACAAAGTCATATTGGTAATGGGTGTTTTTGGAGGTTTAAGACGAGATGAGTTGATCAAAATGACTATTGATGACATTGAAGATAGAGGAACAGTCTTGGTTATAAAGGTACCAGAAACTAAAACTTCAATTTTAAAAAGTTTTACTATTATTGAAGAAGATTTAGGCGCTTTAAATTTAATAAAAAAGTACACAACATTAAGACCAGCTGGAATAAAGGAGCGAAAATTCTTTCTTACCTATAGAAAGGGTCGATGTACAGTCACCCCATTGGAAAAAATACCATAGGAAGCTTCCCAACATTGATCGTAAAATTTTTAAAATTGGATAATGCAGAAGCTTACACCGGCCACTGTTTGCGTTGCACATCGTCAACTTTACTTGTTGAGGCAGGTGCTTCGTTTGAAACGCTAAAACAACAACATGGGATGTGGAAAAGCTCTTCAGTAGCTGAAGGATATATAGAAGAAAGTATTTCATCTAAAAACAAAGTAGCCAAAATGATTTCAAATTTAATTAATTCCGAGGTTAATTCCGTATCGACTATTGAAAATTCTTTAATGGACTGTTCTCCTATACAAAATAGCGGGGACATTTTAAAATTGTAATTTTTATCTTGGAAATAAAGTTTAATTTTTAGTATTGTTTAAAGAAAAATTATTTTTGTATAAACTTGATCTTTATTGTGAGAGAAATAAAATTGGATAAGCAATAAAATTTCCATATTAGCGCATTAGGGCATTATAAGTGGGCATTATTATAATGCCCGCTTATAATGTCCTAGGTGTGATAGCAGGTATTATTGCTACCATAACATATTCCGTTTCTAAGGTATTACAGATCAATAATAGATGGGTAAAACATAAATGGTTTTAATAGCAACTTTGTATTTTTTTAATATTACTTTCTTTGCCTTTACACTTAAAGTCACCAATAAATAAAGAAATAATTTATATAACAAATTAATAAAATGCTACACGTTTTTTCAAATGAAAGGATTGACACTACGAACCGTCAGGCGAGTGTGGCCATTCTGTAAGTAAAAAAGACACCTTATGCATGTGTTACATGTTTTTTCTTTAACCGCATAAATTTTATTACATCAATTTGTAAATCATACAAATTTATGATAATTTTTTTACAGTTTCTATTAAATTTATGCGCAAACTGTCAAAGTTTAAATTAGGTGACACATGAACCAAAAGAAGAAATGGCAGAATTCATGGTAACTTGATCCTTGATCTAGTTGATGTCGGGTTTACTGTTTCATTGGATAAATTCATATTAAAATAAATGCTAGTAGGCATTGAATAAAAACACTAATTTAAAGTGTAAAAAAGATTCAAGTGATACAATAAGTAACTTTTTAACACTTTATGTAGTAAACTAAAAGGACTATTTTACCTTTATGATAAAGATCATCTTTTTTTTGTGGTTTAGAAACATATTTTAAATTAGTTATTTATTATTAAAGTTATAATTTTATTATTAAAGTTATAATTATATTATCTCAAATTAATTTCTTTCATAATTTGCAGGAATATGCCAAGCATGTGGGTTTTGTTTCAATTTAAGTGCCTCAAGTAAAATGGTTTTAGTAGCAACATTGTGCTTCTTATACGCTTAACGTCGATGTTACAATTCACGCTGTTTCAACTATGCCTTTATTCGAGAGTACTATTCTCGATCGCGTGGGGTTTTCTGAATAGCCATCATCAGCTGCTAATTTAAAGTGTAAAAAGTTTAAGTGATACAATAAGTAACTTTTTAACACTTTATGTAGTAAACTAAAATGGACTATTTTATTTTTATGATAAACATCATATGTATGCGAGTAAAATAAGTAGTTCCGTGGACAAAACACTTAGTATGTAAGGCCAACCAACCTAGATATAAAAAAATAAAGATCATCTTTTTTTGGTGGTGTAGAAACATATTTTAAATTAGTTAGAATTATATTATCTCAAATTAATTTCTTTCATAATTTGCAGGAATATGCCAAGCATGTGGGTTTTGTTTCAATTTAAGTGCCTCAAGTAAAATGGTTTTAAGAGCAACATTGTGCTTCTTATAAATGTTACTTCCTCTGCCTTTACGCTTAACGTCGCTGTTACAATTCACGCTGTTTCAACTATGCCTTTATTCGAGAGTACTATTCTCGTTCGCGTGGGGTCTTCTGAATAGCCCTCATCAGCTGAATTTATTTCCTGGTTTTGCCACGATTTATCCTCGACTTCAGGATGTAATTGCATAAAGAAACGGGTCTCTACTAATAGTGCTAATTGACGTGAATAAAACACAAGCTGGAAAAGAGAAATTACGAAGTGTTAATATTAACAGGGCTTATTGTGTTTAGCCCTAAATGTCTTACCAGTACAAGGTGTAGCAAATTCATTTTATACTGAGATTTTTGCTTAATCAAGTAGTAATAGTGTTTATTAAAATAATGATGTGTCCCATTTAAAATGTTTTATATTTATTTTATAATAAATTTTAAAACTACGTTATTTTGTGCATAAAATGTTTTATATAAAATATTTTATTATTTATTAAAGATTACATAGACTGCATGTCCACGGATGGACTTTACAATGGGACAAATGGATCAAAAATTTAATTGTTTAAGAAAGTCGTGTATGGCAACTGCTTTTGCTTCTTAAAAAAAAGATTCCCGTTGAGAAATTTCTTTTGTTTTGCAGAGGGGTACCAAAAACTACTATAATGTAAAAATGAACCAAGACAAAACTGCCTTTATTTTTAATAATTTAGCAAAATGTCAAATAAAGAAGGGTTTTCGATATCTGAAATTTACATAAAATAAACAGATTTTTTTTGTTTCATAATGTTTTACATCTTTAGGTAATTTAACTGGTTTTACATTTTTTTATTTGATTATATTTGACAAACTTTACCAATAATAATTTTTTTGTATTAAAACTAGGTAAACTACGTAAAAGATGTAAAACATGATTTAAAAAACATGCACAAAAAAATGTTTCCAATTTTATATGAAATTTCAAATAAATGATCCTTGTTTATTTTTAAAAAGCATTTTTATTTACCAGTTTGCTAAATTAAAAAAAAATAATAAAGGCAATTTTGTCTTAGTCCATTTTCAGATTTTTGTAGTTTTGAAGCGCCTGTACAAAAGAAAACAAATTTCTCAACGTGCATCTTGTTTTTTAAAAAGCAATTGCCATACACGACTTTTTAACAATAAAATTTTTGGTCCATTTGTCCTATTATAAAATGGACATACCGTATGTAAAAAAGTTATTAAAATATTTTTATATCCACGGACAAAGCTACCTGCAATAAAAAATTTTGTTCAATGATAAGATATTTAATATTAAAGTAAAAAAATTATCTAACCTCATTGTGTGCAAAATTCTTAACAAATAACAATAAATAAACACACAATATGTTAGTTAACATCAAGAAACTATTTTAAAATTTAATTTTCTTTTATGCCTTACTTATAGTAGTTAAAACTATTTGTTTTAAATGAAGAAGCCTATGACAAATTAAATAAATAAATATGTGGATGAATATGGATAACATGATTGCGGGTATGGGTTTAAGATTTTTAATTAAAAAACAAAGGTGTAAAATAAATTAAAACGGGTTTTTTAAAGGAATTTTTAAAGGTATGTGTGCCAATTTGGTGTATATCAAGAATTTTGTGCAAAAAGGGGGACTATAGTGTAAAATAAGGTTACTTTAATTTTTTACTCTAATTACGAAAATTAAAAATATTGTATTTTTGTAAAAACATATAAAGACATTTCATTTCTGTTTCGTATATTTTTGTTTGGTCATTTTGTATAACTTTTCTATCATTATATAAAAAAACATAATGGATACAAAAGATTTGTTTTTAAATAATGGGATTTTAAAAATTTACTATTTGCATAAATAAGTCCTTAAATAACCTGCTAATATGAGAACGAGAAAAAGGGATCTAGAAATGACTTTTTTTTAAGTGGAGGTGTTGGTCAAGGCCTATTTTTTGGCAACCCTGTATATATATTTACCATGAAAAAGCCACAGCCAAAGCTGAAGAGCGAGATGTTTAATCACCTTCACAAAAAACAAGCCACTATATTTTTAAATAAATTTATTTCAACCCACGCGACTGTATGTATAACTATGCATGGCTGGAAGATTTTTACGTGAAAACCATGCGTAAGACGAAAAAAAAACACAAATAAAATATTTTAGACGTGGATGAAAATGTCAAAAAAGAAATGTTTCATGAAAGGCAGTAATGCATTATATTTTTCTTTAAAAAATTTTAATTAAAATTTCTCTAGAACACCACTTAAATAAATTTAAAAAAAAATGATCAAAATGTAATACACTACCATTATTAGAGTTAGCCCAATTTTTATTGCAAATAATCGCGGATAACTATTAAAGAAGCATAACGTTTTAAATTAGTTATATTTATCCCATTTTTTTTCATAATTTGTACTGATATGTCAAATTTGTGGATTTGTTTTAATGTAAGTGGCTTAAGTAAAATGGTTTTAGGTTCAATATTAAGTTTTTATACACAATATTACTTTTTATACTAAAGTCTTGAGTTATTGCGAAGAGATTTTTATTTTTAAAAAAATAATACCCTAATTTTATCGGACTAATGGGACTTAATTACTAAAATTTAAATTTAGGACTTTAAAATAATAATATATGGTATTTGTTTAATAATTATTTAATAATTAACTTAAATGTAAATAGTTATTAACAGAGAAAAATACGTGACTTTTTTATTAAGTTAACATTTACGTCAACTCTTCTTTTATTACAAATGACCCTGGTTAGATTTTAAGTTATAGTAAATTATTATAATTATTGTTTTATGTTTTAAATTATTATTTACGATTATTGCCTCTCTTTTTATATTTTCTTTTATATTTCTATTAATCTGCCAGGCATTAAAGGTTTTCTTTTAATTTAGAGCCTTAAGCAAACTTTAAAACTAGCAAATTCGTATTTTTTTTAATATTACTTTCCTTGCCTTTACACTTAAAGTCACTAATAAATAAAGAAATAATTTATGTACCAAATTAATAAAATGCTAGGTTTTTTCAAATGGAAGGTTTGACACCACGAACCGTCAGGCGAATGTGGCTATTCTATGAGTAAAAAAACACCTTATGCATGTGTCACATGTTAAGTTCTTTCTTTAGCCGCATAAATTTTATTACATTATAACTTTTTTATCATTATACAAAAAACATAATGGATACAAAAGATTTAAATGTTTAATAAAGCAAAGATGCATTTTTTAAAAGAATTGCCAAGGCACATTAGATGTCATAAATCAAATTTTTAAGTCAAAATTTAATAATAAATCAAAATGATTGACAATCCATTTTTTACAAATAACAAATAATAAATTTATAAACTTGCTTATACCCCCTAGGCCAGTAATGATTTGACTTCATGGTTATAACACTTTTAAAACCTTTTGAGGGTGACTCCTTTTGACGAGTCTACCACGAATAATAATGCCGCCATATATGGAAGCGGAGCGTTAACCCAGTCTGTCAATGTCAAATGTTTTAGGTGTCGGACCGGACCAATACGTCACTTTTCTTTTGGACAAGTTTACCACCATGTTTTGCATGCAATTTTTAAACATTGTGCCAAAAATTATAAAGTTTACAGTTACGAAACCCGCCCAATCCGATATCCAAAACATGTCAATGGTCTTATGGTTTTGTGACTGTAACACTTACGATTTTTGGCACAATGTTTAAAAATTGCATGTAAAACATTGTGGTAAACTCTTCCGAGAAAAAAGTGACGCATTTGCCCGGTCCAACACCCGAAACATTTGACATTGACAGGCCGAATTAACGCGCCGCTCCCATATATGGCGGTATGAATATTCGTGGTAGACTCGTCAAAAGGAACCTCCATGAAAAGGTTTAAAAAGTGTTATAATCATGAAGTCAATTGTATTACTGGCTGGGACTATTAATATTTCTATTAAATCTCTTATTGTAGATTTTAAATAATAACTTTTTATAATAAAGATTATACAACAAGAGATTGAAATATTACTTAACTTAAATAAATATTGTCTTACATGCATATTAGGTTTAGGATTCAATATATACCAACATTTTACAAATACAATGCCAGTAAGATGTGTACTGACCGTAAATTCGGGATTAAACAATATTATGGCGCGATTTAGTCGGTTCTTTTGTTATGGCATAATCTGGGGTATACAAGACCCGTCAGCTGCGGCACATTTTAATACACGTAAAATTAAAATTAGGCCTTCATTTGCATCGCGTAATGGGGAAAAACCTCAAACTTTCGGCTGCCACGGGATGTCTTTTTCTACTGGATGCTTTAAGCCAGAAAATTCTCCGGAATATGACAGTCAGCCAGAATAAAACGGAATAATGTATGGTGGATATTATTAAGGAAAATGTTTTTTAATTGCGGCGATAAAAAACGTACTTTTTTCAATTTGAGTTGAATTTCTTGCAATCATAGTAAAGTTGGCGCTTATTTTAAAATTAATGCCAAGAATGGTAACAGTTACAGTAACGAAGCCATGAGGCTCAAAAGCGGGTTTCGCGACCGTAATCCACCATTTTAGGCACAATTTTTAAAGATTGCATGTAAAACATTGGGATTCGTGGTAGACCCATCAAAAGGACTCCTAAATAGGTCTTTAAAGGGTTATTATCATGAAATTTATTTTATTTCCGGCCCAGGTACTATGATTATCGCTCTGGCATGTCCGATAACCCAAGAATCAATTTTGACATATGTCATATTAACATTAGTATGTTTAAGGTGCATAGTGAGAAAGTTGTCTCGTAAATTTCCAGCCAATCAGTGCTTATCATTCTTAGCAGTCTATTACGTCACAAGATTACGACTTTCTGTTGAATATCTTTTACAGGCAGCTAATTTTAACATAAAATGAGTAGTAAAATATCTAAAAATGTTAGTTAATTTAAAATAGAAAATAAATTAAATATAAAACGTTATCAGATAATCTCTCGTAAAAGATTATCTGATAACGTATAGTCCACCATATTGCAAGGCTTATGAGGCAACTGTATAATCTACAGAGCGTGTAGGGTGCTGGGATATTTAACAAAGGGTTACAAGTGTTAAAAATTAAATTTAGGTTCAAATGCAGACAAGTTTAAAGCATCTATTTAGGATACAGGGATTTTACCATTAAAAAAAATATTAAAGAAAAAATTGATGAGATGATGAAACATGTGATTTATGGACTTTAATGTATGTTTGCCTTTTAAACACAAAAAGTGGTCATAATTTGGCCATCGGATCACAATATATATTACATTAATATACAATTTAAAAAAAAAAACAATTCGCAATTTTTGGCGTTTTTCTTAGCGACTTCCCCAGGATGATGGATCAAAACCAAATGAAAATTAAGATATAATTAAAATTATGTATAGCATTAAAATCATAGAGCAAAAAAAAATTAGATTTTTACCCTTCCTTAATTTTTTTTTCTGTAGAAGCCATATTTTCTAAGCAAAATAAGGATATGCTAGATAAGACAAGAAATATAACTTTCTTAGGGTTTTCACTTCCCTGTTTTGAATGTCTTAAACGACAAAATAAAATTATTCCATGCCATTTCGCTCATATTTACGACAGCGGAGTATATTAGGCAGAACCGAGGTGGAGTAAAAGCGCAGGCAAAATAATATTTTACAAGAGGATACAAATTGCTAACTTTCTCAAAGAGACCGCGGAGCGATTCAAAAGCGGCTACTTTAGAACGCGAGACGCCTTTCTTATTTTCCTATAAATATTTTCGTCAGCTTCCGCGGTAATAATGTATCACCACAATTATAATTCATAAAGAAATTAGAATTTTCTGAAAATTATTAAAAATTTACTTTAAGTTAAAGTTTACAATATTTTTGAAATTAAGGATTATGAAGATAACAGTATCGCTTAAAGTAAAGACTGGTAAAAGCATTTTTGATACCTTTTAAAAAATTTATTTGGGAATTATACACACAGCCTATTTTATTTGGACTTTTTAATTAAAAAAAAATACTAAGACGGTCTTAGACTTAAACCCGGCCTAGTTACAATAGAAATTTAGTATTTTTCATATACAGAATGTCCCTTAAATATTAGTATACAAAAAAACACAGATTTCTTATAACCAAATATTAGGGTTTAACTAAATATACCTAAGTTCAAAAGTTAATTATAATGAAAGTACAAGGTTTTAACGTAAAAAACCATTTGTAATTTACTTCAAAAAATTGTAATTAATTTTAAATAAATCTCGGTACTTACGGTTTTTGAAATAAAAATTTAGATATTATTTTTTATGCATTAACTGAAGAGGGTAGTACACTAATTTAAATTTCTTCAAAATTTCTGAACTTTTTGTGCTTTTCTATATGTGGCACTACCTTGGTAAAACAGAAAAAAATATATTTTCTTTACAAAAAAATAAATAGTAATGTTATAACCTTTCTTAGATAGTACACCTAGATATGGAAACAAATTACAAATATTTTTTACATTGACATTTTGTTTCTTTCTTATAATTATTGTTTAAACAAAGATACTTAGTTAGTTATATCCTAATAGTTTGGTATAGGAAATCTGTGATTCTGTAATCTATGTTAATTGATAAACAGCACCTTACATGTATTTAAAGTAGAATAAAATTAAACTCCGTAACATCTCATGCTGGTCTAATAAATTATTTCATACTATTAAAAAAAATGCATTTTACCAATAAATTAAGTACTGACTATATCTTTGGTATTATGACTAATAAAGATACCGCATATTTATACAAAAATAAAACCTTATACATTAATTTTTTAAATAAACTTACCAGAAAGAGGTAAGTACCTAACTGCAGCTACGTGCCTCCACAGATCTTACCTGTGAACAAGTGAAAAAATTGTTAAATTTAGATGTATAAAAAAATTACAAAAATTAATATTGAACATCTTAGCGATATGTATTATTTAATAAAATTAGATAAAAAAATAACTTTTTAAAATTCTGTAGTTCAATAACTTACCATTTTTATTAACAATAAACCCAACACTTTTTAGTGTATTATTATTGTATGAATAATCTTATAATTAAATACATTTAAAAAAATAGGTAATAAAAACCTATAATTTTAATTCTAGTGGCATCTCAAGCAGCACCTAAACAAATATTTTTGGCAAAAGAAATGTACGCCTCTGGTATATGTGCATTTTCTGGGTTTTATTTAAATAGGGCGAACAAAAATAAAGATTTTTCTTTGTTTTTTAAATCTCTTTTGTATTTCGCTCAAGTTTAAAAAAATTATTTCATTCACCCAATTGCATATCTCTGGACCACCCAAGTAACATGGGAAATATTTTAAAAACCCCTCATTTCATTAAATTTGTTAGGTTATGTTGGTAATATTTGTTTAGGTGCCACTCGAGACGCTACTTGCACAGCTTGCGTTGATATTATTTTCAACTGATTATATCCAAAAAGTGGGACATGGGATCCACACCAAACCAGATGGTAGTGGCCTTAAGAGAAACACTTTAATAAAAAAACATATTTTTGGAATTTGCGAAAAAAGTTGATTTTTTTGTTAAACCGATCCGCTCCTCCCCTTAAAAAAATCAAAGCATATCATCTTTTTGATTTTTTTTGTAAATTTATTCAAATTTCATCTACTAATTGTAAATTTTGCAAAATATCTAAATTTAAAAAAATGTAGTCAGTTATTTTTTTTACTCTTTAGTTTTTATGCAGTATTTTGAGATGCCTCTATTTAAAAGAAAAAGGCAAATATTTTTATAAATTTGTAAATTAAGGATAGGCGAGCATAGTGCAGCGGTAACATTCCAGCTTCTCACCGCAGCGATCCGAGTTCGAATCTCAGAACCGGACATTGGCATTTTAATCGCTTGTCACCTCACAGATGGCTTGGCAAACCACTGTGTAGTATTCTGCCTACCACAGGTAGTAGTTATTAAAAAAAAATAACGCCCGTGGTGGCACTACCGCGTTGTCTAAAAGGTGCAGTGAAATGCAAAAATTGCATGTTTCAGTGCTTGGATAACGTTGACGGAATAGCGTGGAAAAAGGGGTTAAACATCTAATAACCCGACACCTACGGTACTCTGGTACTTAGGCAGAAAGCCTTCGTGGAGTGTTAAACAGATAAAAAAATAAATTTACGAAAAAATTCAAAAAGATAATTCGTTTTTGAAACTTGGATTTTCCAGGGAAGGGGGGTTCAACAAATAATTACCTATCTTTTTTTACAAATTTCAAAATTACAATTTTCTTTAACAAAGTGGTCTTCCTAAGGCCACTAGCATCTGATATATATTTGGTGTGGTGTCCATAACCCAGCTTTTAAATGTAATCATTTAAAAATAATATCGACCCCCGTGGCCACTTGACTTAATAAATTTAATTAAGTTAGTGCTAAATAAGAACACTATTGCTAAAAATAGGACTGCATAATTTTATCAAAATCAGAAAAGATTTAAGATAATATTAAAAGAGAAGTTTTTAAAAAGTTTTACAACCTGTATCTTAGAAATAATTTATTCCCAGACCAGTTCCAGTAAACCTAAACCTATTTTTATACAGCTAATTAAAAAATACGCTCTCAAATTTTAAATAATTAAAAAACGCCGTGTAAGTTACTTACCATTTCAAAACCCAGACCGAAAGATAAAAAAGATGGTATATTCTTTTATAATTAAATTTATATTGTTGACCAGAAATTTACAAAGAAAAACTAAATTAACCTTTCATATTTTATATTTTAAAACCATGCCATGCAACTAGAAACATAAAAAAATAAATACTAACTTAATATGCGATACAACAAATATTTAAAAGTTCCAAATTTAAAATATTTCTTACAAATTTCTTTTCTTCCGTATTGATTTCAATTAAATTAAATCTCTCACTCTAAATACCGGCTGCCAATTAGGAAACTTTTTCGTCCCCTTAAAAGACATGGAAAAAGATTAGAGTTGTTTTAAATTTAAGCAAAGTCTTTTTACATCCGCATTAATATTTCAACGGCATCGTTCAAATACTACGATCATTGATTACAGATGAATTGTCGCCGGGAATTGAAAATGATTTTATTTGGACCCTTCAAGGAATTTTAAAAGTCTGTTGGCATGACAAATTAAGGACATTCTGTCTTTCCTTATTAAAGGATAGAATATGGTATGTTCCTTTTTTATTTATTTTAATAGACAACTTAAAACTATATGCATACTAAGTAAAAAATAAATGTAAACACCGATTTAAATACAACATATTTAATTAACTTTTTACTTTCAGGAATAGTAGAAATAACTTAATAAAATCCAAAGATTTATGGCAATTAGGGTTGTTTTAAAATAAGTAAAACTCTTGTTTACATCTGCTTTAATATTTCAAAGGCATCGTTTAAATACTACGATCATTGATTACAGATGAATTGTCGCCGGGAATTGAAAATGATTTTATTTGGACTATTCAAGGAATTTTAAAAGTCTGTTGGCATGACAAATTACGGACATTCTGTCTTTCCTTATTAAAGGATAGAGTATGGTATGTTCCTTTTTTATTTATTTTAATAGACAACTTAAAACTATATGCATACTAAGTAAAAAATAAATGTAAACACCGATTTAAATACAACATATTTAATTAACTTTTTACTTTCAGGAATAGTAGAAATAACTTAATAAAATCCAAAGATTTATGGCAATTAGGGTTGTTTTAAAATAAGTAAAACTCTTTTTACATCTGCTTTAATATTTCAAAGGCATCGTTTAAATACTACGATCATTGATTACAGATGAATTGTCGCCGGGAATTGAAAATGATTTTATTTGGACTATTCAAGGAATTTTAAAAGTCTGTTGGCATGACAAATTAGGGGCATTCTGTCTTTCCTTATTAAAGAATAGAATATGGTGTGTTCTTTTTTTATGTGTTTTTTAGGAAACATAAGCTTAAAACTATATGCATACCGGGTAAAAAATAAATGTAAACACCGATTTAAATACAACATATTTTATTAACTTTATACTTTCATGGATAGTAGAAATTACTTAATAAATCTAAAGTTTTATGTCAATTGGAGTTTGTCTGGAATTAGGTTAAAGTATTAATACATCTGCATTAATATTTTAACGGCATCGTTTAAATACTACGATCATTGATTTCTGATGGATTGTTACCGGGACTTAAAAATAATTTTATTTGAACCCTTTAGGGAAAAGTCTGTTAGCATGACAAACTAGGAATATTTTGTCTATTCCTATTAAAGAATGAAATATGGTGTGTTCTTTAGATATTTTTTTGGGGAATGAAAACTAAAAACCAATAATACTTCGTTCTTGAACTTCCATTGCCCTTTATTTTAACTAATACACGACGTTAAGGATGGATATCTATCTCCCAGCGTTTGCAAATAATAACTAAAACTACTCTTACAAAACTACGACTTGTATTTTATGCGTTATTCACCGAAGCGTGACCGGTTTACCAACGGTTACCAGATATTTGGTACATATCCTCAATACTATAGGCTTGCTAAATACGTTCTTTTTTTAATCACAGCAGATTTTTTAAATTTTCTATTTTTCAGTGTTCTTCAATGTAAGGGTGCGGATATTATCTGTAATAATCACTAAAATAATCATAAGTTGCAACCGAAATAAGACATCCCGTAGACGGAAATATACGGATTTTTTGACGTGATAACGTCTTATAATTCGATGGACCCGGCTGCATGCACCAAAAACATTACTCATGCGGCGTTACCTCGCGCGTTTCATTTAAGCCTTGAAGTGCAAGGGAGAGCGCGGAACGAGCGACAAAGAGGCACAATTTCCGTGTTCACCAGCGTTCAACATCTGTTCCTCTCCTCTCTACTTGAGTAAGCGTGCAGTGAAAAGTGAATGTCAGTTGTTTATAGCAACGATAATTGCCAAGATAAAGGTAATGATTCTTTCGACGTCATCACTTTCAACTACCTTCAGTAAACCGACTTTGCAGACAACCGATTTTTTAATTATAAACTATCAGTAATTTTAATTTAGTTGTTAAATCTTTACCTGGATCTTTCCCATCTATACTATACTTGACGACATGTCACACTGGTAAATTTTTAAAGAAGGAAAGACAAACTACGATACTTAATTCAATTCACGCAGTGGTCCGCCGACCAGAAGTATCAAATACTGTAACTATTTGGTCAATGTTCCCAGGGGGATTTTAAATATTTGATGACGAGTTAGCGGCCTTTCAGCACTTTTCCTTACTTTCGCCCTTATCTTTGGGGTGGATTCATCCCTTGAAAAATTCACCACCCCGTTTCTTGGCGACCCTGTCACTTAACCCGCTTAGAAGAACTTGGCGACAGATTTTTAAATTCTTTTGGTTTGAGGGTGACAGTGAACATGTCGCTTAAAACGCTTTAAATACTTTATTCCATTGCTGTTAAATATTATTACGGAGAGTTTGTTAAAAATTTAAACAAAAAAACAAAAATTGGTTTAAAACCTCCTGGCAGAGTTAAAAACATTATTTTGCTTTTAACCTATTTTTTAGATTTGCCAGTTTTTTTAAACATAGAGTTTGGTCAAACAAGATTTAAAAAGCATATTATGGGACGCGCACGGAATGTTACTCATTTTCCACGAGTATGATTTTTGCAGCACGAGCCGCAGGCAAGTGTAGTAAATCATACAAAAGGGAAATGAGTATTTCGTGCGTGTTGCATACTATACTTTTCTACGACTATTGATACATCACTGGAAAATATTTTAAAACAACGTTCTTGTAAATTTATATCAATACAAACAATAGCCATTATAGCCTTTTGTTTTTTTATTAAAGGTGATTGTTTTTATTATTAATTGATTGTTCGTACTTTTTAGGTATTTTTACTAATATGTTAGTAATAAATAGTGACTTGGCTAAAAAGTAATATTTAGAAAATGAGGTTACCAAAAACATATAGAAATTATCGTATTTATGCACATGTAAAGGACCTTATGACGGCCGTGGGTAATGGATGTTGGTAATGTGGACAGTAAAGTTGTTGTTGTCGATTTGTGACAGATTATTTGTCAGCCATGGCATACTCGATAATATAGCTTAGTAAAAATGTATTATCAAATTTAATTAATTTTATAATTAGTTTATTATACGTATCTTTTTTTACTGTAGGTGACTAAAAATTAGTTCCATGGCTAAAGATTCATATTTGGATAAAGAAGGTATCAAAAACATATACAAATTGTCGTATTTACGCACTTTTAAAGCACCTTATGCTGGTCGTGGTTAATGGATGTGGGTAATAGTCTTGAGTAATGGCTGTGAGTAAAGTATCATATAACCTGTTTAAAATTACAATATTAATGTATACCTTATAAAAAAGTCACACAATATTATTCATTTGCGCCTTTTCTTGTAAAATATTTTATGTTTTAGGCATTTTCTTCGAAAATAAAATAACTAACTCAAAAAAATTGAACATATTGTAAATTTTTTGTTAGCACAAATGTATAATTAAAAAAGAATATTATAATCATTGTAAAAAATTGATACAATTAAAACTTGTAACTTTAAGCGGTACAGCTAAACCAAACCAAAACTTCTATGAACTAAAAGTTAGTCGACGTACTCAACCAAAACTTATTAATATGCCATATCCCTTTCACATTATCTAAAGTTAATTGCTATCCTAGATAAATAACAGACGAACTACATCAACGTTAATATATTATAAACCTTGGCCGGCAGAGAGCAAAGGTCAGAGGCGTAGGAGTACTGTAAGTAAATACTAAAAAAAAATTATACTTTCGTAAAGCAATAATTTAATTTGTAGTTCTCACTTTATGCGCAATAAAAAATGAGAAACCTAGATTTAAAACCGGACATGGTTTATCATTTTTGTTATAGTTTGTATAGGATTAAGTATTAAAAATTAGGAAAATATTCTAGTTTCCTTTAAAAAAATATAAAAATCAGGACATTTTCCATAACTTTACCATTTTTCCATTTTTTTTAATAAATTTAATATTCGCACAATCTTTAAAACACAAAACACTATAAGATCAATCAAGATTAACAAAAACAAAATAACACAACATAAATGAAAGTACAAAAATAGTAATTTATGTAACAAGTGCATAAAGTGATTTTACGAATGGTAAGTTTGACAGCACGAGCAGTTAGGCAAGTGCGGCAATCCCATAAGTAAAAAAAAACACTTTATGCATGTATTACATACTATATTTTTTCCACGACCGTATAAAATTTTTCCAAAATACTATTTTGTACATGTTTTATTTATGTTAACTTATTAAGTTTAATTTTTAAAGTACGTCAATACTCAAGTAATCATTATATTACAACAAAAAATCATAGCCTGCCTATTTTTTAAGAGACAATTATCCTCTTTATAACTATGCATTCATGATTTAATTTTAGAAAATTTTATGTACTTACTTTTTGTAGAAATAATACTAAAACAGTATAAATTCCTTTTCAATTTCTAAGTCATCCAAATTTATTATTACTATTAATTTTAAATAATTTCTATTAAATTTACTGTCAAATTTTAAAACTAGTGACACATAAACTAAAAGAAATAATGACAAAATTAAAGGTAACTAAACCATTTGGTTCAGGTGATGTCGCGTTTACTGTTTATTGAAGTAGGCATTTAAACAAAACACTAATTCACAGTGTGAAAAAAGCTTTAAAGAAGGTTACTTTTCTTTACATATTATGTAGTGTACTAGAATGGAGTACTTTAACTTCATGTTAACGATTTAAAAAACAGCGTTTTTTTAACGTTCGTATAAAAATGTTATTTATAAAACACCTTGCAAGTGTGATAAATTTAATATAGGTGAAACTTGTAGACCATTAGCCAAATGCATAAAACAACACAGAACAAACACCAAAAACACAAAATTTTACTAATCTAAAATTTGTTAACACGCATTTGTAAACAATCACAGGATAAACTGAAATACTTCAAGTATTTTAGCAAAGAAAACTTGTTCTAAAAAACGCAAATTTAAAGAAAGTGCGTACATATTATTAAATAAAGATAAATGTGTAGCATCAATATTTGTTAATTTAAATAACACATGGTTACCTTTGCTTGATGCTTAAGTGTCTTCGGGAAAACATAAAATCAACTCATCACCTGTTTTATATATTAAATAATAAATACATCAGCAACCAGTTATGTATGTCACTTTGACACTATTCCCAATTTCGACATTTAATGTCAAACGTTTTTTAGAATCTCCTATATCTAAAGCTAAAATTTTATTTTATTTTTTCTTATTTAATTTTATTTTAACAACAGTAGCAGACTACCGAAACGCCGATTTTGGGGGTTTTTAGTTACTTTTTTATATTTTATTTTGTTTTTTTATGTTTTTTCTTTTTTTTAGTGAAAGCAATCTGATATGGCGTGTACCTAAATAAGAAAAACATCTATTAAATAAATCCGCTGAACCAGTCGAGAACATATCTTTCATTCTAGGGTTCTAACGTGCTTATCAAGATCTAAAAAATGATGTACCACAGGATTCCCTTTACCATTTATTTAAAAATAATACCTTAAACCTTAATATTTATAACAGTTATTCTAAATAAAAAATAGATGAATAAATATTTTATTTGGAAAACATTTAGCTTCGCCTATGGATCGAGGCCAGGTAAGGACGGAGAAACAACGTCTGCATTTGTAACCAAATACATGTTCCTAGATTTTCCGACCTCTGTTTTGGTTTTCGTCCAATTAAAGGCAAACACAAGAGGAGTTTGCCTGAATTAACGTGAAACGTTACTAATTCTCTCTCAAATTATTATCATTTACAACGTGCCGCGCCATGCTTCTTGGTCGGAAAATTTCTTGTGAAACTCGGCTATTTATTTTAAGAATGGGTTTTGTTTTGATATCTTTATTAACTGGCATAGCTAATATGGGATTTTCTTGCAAAAAGTTTAATATGAAATTATGGAACGTAATTAGAAAAAAATGTTTTTATGATAATCTAACCATACAATCACATAATGTTAACAACCTTTAAAACCAATTTGGCAACCCTACGACTACATGTGCTAAATAATAGAAATTATGGATAATATTCACCAGGTAATAATATTATCAAAGTTTAAAAATGAAACTAGTTAATGCAGGTATTACTTACTTATTAAATTATCTTTAGCCTATATAGTGTGTCTACGTAAGTTGGCGTCATATGGTAAACTTTTTTATTATTAATTTTTTATTAATTAAGTCTAAAATCTAAAATACAATCATTAGACAAATTGTGTCAGTCATCTACGTGGTTTGGCCAAAAATTTAATTTTTGCTCAAGAGTAAAGTACCTACATTTTTGCTAATATTGCAACTTTATATTTAAAATTAGTTATAAAAAAGATGTTTAGAAATAGATTTTTTTTTAAATATGAAATTATTTTTTCTTTTTTCTTCTTTTCTTTTTTTTTCATTGTTTTAATAACAATAAATTTAAATAGTTTATTTGACTCTACAGTCGATCATAAAACTTCCCTTTTTTGAAATAGTTTAAAAACCAACTGTTTTCATGTTGACTTTACAAAGAAATATGTGCTCTAAATATACAGTGTGTCCCAGGATATGTATTACAAGACGACAAATGGACCAAAAATTTTTGAATTTTAAAACGAAATTTTGGGAAAACTGGTCCATGGTCCAAAATTAGGAAATACAAAATTTTACTCCAATTAGTATTATACAGGGCGAGTTATAACTGAAAATTTTAAAAATGCTCAGAAGCTAACTACTTATAACTAATATTTTTAAAAATAGTATAACATTGTATAAGAAAATATTGTAGAGAATTGAATGTTATGTCAAAATTAAAGTTAAAGCATGAGAGTAAAAAAAAATGTAATTGTCACTTTTTACATTACGCACTAAAACTTAAATAATATGCAAGATAAAGCGAAATTTAAAAGAATATTTAATGATTTTATTTTTTTATTCTCTGCTTTAACCCAAGTATTTTACAAAGTGTTAATGCATAATATTAAAAGTTGATAAAAATATTTTTTTACTCAAATTTTTTAATTTTACACTTTATCATAAAATTTAATTCTCTACAACATTTACCTATACAATTTTGTCCTAATTTTAAAAATAAAGGTACTTTACTCTTTGTCATTTCTCATATTTTTAGTTGTAACTAAACCTGTATATTACCAATCGGAGTAAAATTTTGCATTTATTAGTTTTGGACCATGCGACCAGTTTGCCCAAAAGGACGTTTAAAAATGTCTAGATTTTTGGTCCATTTGTCCTCTTGTAACACCTTTCCTGGGAGACACTGTGGATAGTCATTATAAAACCAATTAATAATTAGGGTATTACAATTTATATTGTCCTTTTTTAAACATTGCCTATTAAACTAAACAAATAACTGCAGTTTTTAAATTTATACACAAAAAAATTGTTACCCAAAAGCCGTTTACTTTAATTCAATTAATCTTTTTTCCGTGAATTACAATAATTTTTTGTTAAGCATTTGAACCAAAACCCTTATATTACGAAATAAACCATTATTCTTAATTAAAAGTCTATATATCTGGAGCTATATCATTGTAATGCTAAAGGTTGCAATATTTTCAGTCAAATTGATTTCGAACACAATGAGTCCCGCTGGATTTCGAAGAACAGTTAAAATAAGCCATTGTACAGCTCCCTAGCTTACTTAGATCACGAAATGGCTTTACCTTTTAGTCTGTGCGTCAATGGTTTTTATCGCGTCGTAAAGTATACGGCATATTGCTTAAGTAATTAAAAAATATACAGGATGTCCCAACATTTTTTATACACCAAATTACGTCGCCCCTGTACAGGATACAAGAATAAACTTAAAATAAAAAATGTTTATTTGGATACACTCTTTTTACTGACAGTACTAGTTAATATACAAGGTGTCTCAGAATTTTCATTGTTAAGTTAGTTCTTTAAAATGTAACACCCTATATATTTTAACAAATTTTAACTCTGTATTAAATTCTGCATCAAAAATATATAACACACTATATGTCAATTATTGCAGGTTTTTGAGATATTAGCAGTATGCTGATATACTCATTAACAATTAAAAGTAAAAAAATAAAATAATATTTTGTTTCGAATTATTTTTAAATATTTCTGTCACTGTCAAAGTGACAAATAATTTAATAACATGTAATTAATTACTGTCCATTATAAGAACTACTAATAGGTAAGTCAGCTATTTAGTTTATTTGAGATAAATATTTACTAACCTAACTTAAAAAACAGCATTATTTACGTATTGTTGTTTTTTTTTAATGCAATTCAATAAATATAACTAAAATAAAATAAATTGCTCACATACCTATTAGTAATTAATAATTACTTGTTATTATATTATTTGTTGTGTGTAACATAATTATATAAAAATAATAATTAGAACCAAAATATTATTTTCTTTCCTTTTAATTGTTAATAAGAATATTAACATACTGCTGATATTTCAAAAACCAGCAATAATTGGCGTATAGGTATTAGTTATATATATTTACAAAACGAAAGTTGTTTAGAATATCTGGTTTTTCTTTATAACAGCCTGATATAAAGTCTAATTACTAAGTACCGTCAGTGCCGATTTTGAAACATTTAATTCATTATTTACTAAAGTTTCGTAATTTAAAAGAGAATTGTGCAGATTTTTATTTTAGGGCACCGTTTAGAAAACGCGGTAGTGCCATCACGGACGTTATACAAATTTCTACTATCGTAAACTACTCGTCATTAATGTCTCGGTAATATCACCTATACGGGGCCTAGGAGCCTCACATACCGACATACTGTTTACTGGCGACTACATTTCCAGCTAAGCAAGAATTTACTAGAATTGTCAGTCGGCGGAAACCGTCCAAAATAAATATTCCTTTAATTGTGGTTTCATTTAAAAGCAGTGAATATTTGATTTGGGCGAACGTAGGTCGCGTAGGTTTCTGCTGACCGACAGTGCTAGGTAACCGTAGCTGTACCAACCGTGGTCTGCGGCGCTTAGTTCCCTGTTCACATAGCAAGCGATTTTTAACGTGGCAAAGGATGTTGATTAAAATCGTAGTTTATTTTAGCAAGTAGGTATATCAAACCCAAACATAAACCTTTTAAATATGTATTAGTCAAAGTTAAGATGCAAGAAGGGGGCCACAAACGGGCTTAAAAAATGGGTTATAGAAGACAGGAGACACCATTTATAATTAAGGAGATATTTTTGAGAAATATCTAAGGTATCGGGTATCCGAAAATATGTGGGCAAACTCCCGGATTCATATAGAACACATGAAAATAATGTAATAATTTCCTATAATTTTTCCCTAAGCACCTCATTACAGAGATATGTGCCCTTAAAAGATCCCACTGATAAAAATTGGTTTTTCTTAGATAACTTAGTACTTAGGACCCCTTTATAGTACCTAGGACCCGTTTGTAAAACACCTGCATTCGTTACGTCGCGTCGCGAGGGGCGGATTAACCCTTACATACTAGTACTAATTATTTTTACACCCTGTATAACAAAGAAATAAAAATATTATTTTTGAATAGCCTAAACTTCTAGCTGAAAAGGGCACTTTTGTCATATAAATAAACTAAACGTTGTTGAAAGTTTTGGTTACATGAGATTGTTTTCAATACTTTGTTTGTTGGCTTGACATAGGCTTCCTCCTATTTTATACATTCTCTACTTTTAATTATGAAGGACTATGAGACCCCCTAAAATGTTGCAACAATATTTTTTTAGGATCCTAAAAACAAAAAAATCTTTTTTGATCAGTGTTTTATTACCATTTGCAACAGGATAACCTAATGTTTTTAGATATCTTCACTTATTTTTGTCGAAAATGTCTTAATTTATCGACTTTAAACAGGAGTTGTTTAAAATGTTTTACAAGAATACTATTTTAAGATGTCCCAGCTTATATCATATAAAAAAAATATTTTATTTTACCATATACTATAAAAGATATGCAGAAAAAAACGATTTTCAGCGGCATCCTTTAAGACACATCTTTGCTGTAAAAGGGGCTTTGGAAAAAAAAATTACAGGAACTTGTTACATTACTTTTATGCGTTCTATGTATAAAATTCCAAGAGATTGTTTACTACTATTCTCGGACACCCTGTATTAATAGCCATTGGAATTTTATTAGAAGCAGAACTTTTTAAAACTCAAAGTGTCTTATTTTAATAAATTGTTGTACATTTTTTTAAATAGTATTTAGTTGCGACAATTTTGATATTTGTTTGAAAAGGATGCCTAAAATACACCGCGGGACTAGTATTACAGTAAGTATTATCCGACGAAGTATTTTACTTTTTTTTAATTTCTTCTATAAAATTGAAATAGTTATTTAAAATGAATATAAATACATATTTAACTTTGCCTTTCAGGAACCAAAGACCAGTTAATGTTCCCAAAAGTTGACGGACGTTGTCTACCAAATTATTTTGATTTGTTTTTATTAAAAAAAAAAATATTTTATATTTATTAACTAGAAATTTTAATTAACTTAAGGTTAAGCATTTTTCATAAAAAAATATTAAGTAACAAAATGATATTTGTTTCACATATTTGCAAAAAGTAGCTTTAAAACTCCTAACTTCCTATTGGTGTATTAAATACACCGCGCGACCAATTATGGTAAAGTTCCTGGCGCTCCTAATTAATACTTAAAACATCTGTTTTTTAACTTGTAAATGTTAAAATGCACCAATGGCTATTTTAACATTTACTCCCGTTCTTAAATCTGCGGACATTTGTAAAGTAGTTCTACCTTAATTAGCCTCCAAAACGAACAAATTGCCGAAGTTAATTTCGTTTACAATTAATCTCTATAAATCATTATTTTGCTTAGGTCTGTATTAAAATTTGTATAGTAGTTAAATTCGCATAAAATCTGTAATACCAGGGATTTTCAAGAGCCAGGTTTTGTTCTGTTCTAAACAATAGAGCGAAAAACTTAAGCTTACTTTTAATGTGTATTTAATAAACTTTATCCGAGGATTTTAAGGGCTTTTCTAACCGATTTTAAATGTACCCCATTATTTATGTTTTGAATAACTTATTTCTAAAATTTTTAGAAACTTATAAATATTTTATTTTTATTATTTCCTAATTATCCCAGAACAATTATGAAAATAAGTAGCTATTTACAGAAAGACCTAAACCTGTCATTATTAAAATAGTCAAGTTAATCAGTTGACAAAATTGTTGAAAAAATGTGATGATGTCTTTTTACAGATAAGACTTTGTATGCTAAACTTTAATTTTATTATAGACTTAGACATTAAAATAAAACAAATATAAGTTATCTGTAAACATGTGTTTTTTTATATGATAACTGTTTTGCAACTAGTATTTCGTAACAAAAAAATAAAAAAAAGGAGATAAATAGACCTTCTATGCACCAAAAGACGTTTTTGGTATACAAAAAAAAAAAACAAAATTACCAGTGCCTTTCATGAGTATTTTAAGGTAAATATTTTTTAAGAAATAAATGGTACACCACTGCATTTTTAAAATAAAAGTATTTTTAAAATTCTCATTATTTTGACTACAAATTTGATCTATTTACTCTTTTTTTTTAATTTGATGCACGGTTTTTCGTGAAAATAAATAAAAACCATTACTCGGCATGGTTAAATCCCTATCTAAATAGAGGATAAATAAATATTCGAATCTAATTTTTTCACTGTACAATTTTATATTATCCATACAAAAGATTAAAATTGTGTCAAACTAAATGGGGATTTAAAAAATATTTTTAATATTTTTAAAATATCCAAATTAATATTATATATGAAAAGTTATTGTAAAAAAAACAATTTTTTTTAATTTTCAACACTCTGTAGTTTAAAACTCAGACGTTTAGGACATATTTCATAAATATGTTTTTAATTTTTATATTATAGAATAAGCCCTTAAAATTTGTCGAATAAGTTGTGAAACACCCTGTATTTAAGTAAAAAAAACATTAATTATGTATAAAGTGTTGTCGTTTAATTAAATGCATTTTCTACTGTGTACTAAGAAGAAAATAATATTACAGAAAAAGTTGAAAGAATTAGTTTAAACTTATTTTAAACGTCAGAACAAACAAAAACAAACCCCGTATGTATAAAAATGTCCTTTACAGAAATTTTTTGTAATAAAAATGGTAATTTTGAAATATTTTTAGGTTATAAAATGTCAATTTTCAGATTTCTAGAACACCTACTTTTAGTAAATAGAAATCCTGATTTTCATTTGTTTATATCGTTGGGGTAAAATTTGTACTATATTATGTTTCTTTAAAAATTATTAATAAATTTTGATTTAGTATTAAATTAATTATAAGTAAACCATCTTCAGGAATTAAGGAGTAAACAGAGGTGCTGGACGGGATAAAGTAGTTTAAACTAAGATGGTGCTGTAAAATATAATATACTTACTGACAGCTTACTTTATTTTTTGGTTAAAAAGTAAGTAGTATGGCCCAATATGGAAAATTTTAAAATTAAACAATCGACTTGAGGTACAAAAATATAATATAACTACTAGTTATTGTATATTTATGAAAAACTCTTATTTGACATAAGTGATTAATTTAAAAACATCCAGCATAAGAAAATATTGGATTCATTTATTTAAAAAAAAATAGTTTAAAAACATCCAATAACATTACTAAAATCTACTTAAAAATGTCTTATAATATAGATTTGTACTTGTGTTGTAAGTAACAAGACCAGTGAAATACAAGCTGGTCAAAAAATAAGAAAAAAAATCGCTCTGTATGAAAAAATAAAAATACCCATAATTTTTTTTTATATTATCTTTGGTTTTATCAAAAAGTAATAGCATTTTGCGAAAACTGCAATTTTATATCTCTAATAATAACCAAATTACTTTGCAATTGCAACATCCGAACACTGTGCACAGTATATTTATACAGTGTGGACGTAAATAGTCCCCCTCCTTTTAACTTTTGTAACCTTTATTCTTTTTTTTATAAAATTTGGTTATGACTGATAAAAGAATATAAACTACTTTTGACCTAAAAATGATAGTTGTAACAATCAAAATGGCGTATGGGCGCCATCTTGGAAAAAACATTATATAAAAGGGGGTTACTTGTGGTACATTATTTAAAAGCTTCTGGTAAGTAATTCATAATTCTTATATGTGAAGTCAATACCTTTACCTACTCCAAAATGGCGGTACTTTAAAAATCACCTAAATATCTGATTTGGATGGCCATATTTCCGAAAGTTATAAAGTTAGATGTACATAATGTGGTATTTTCTGAAAGCTCTTTTAAATATCTCTTATTGGTGATACTGATAATAATAAACAGGGTACGACAAAAAGTTCTTTTTTTTTGGATTAAGCACCCTGTAAATTTAATTATAATTGGAAAGATTTTTAAAGGTGTAAAAAAAATAATTGAATCTAACTTTATTAGTTTCGGAAATATGGCTATTAATCAGAAAATTACGTAATTTTTAAGGAACCGCCATGTGGTAATAGGTAAAGATATTAATTTTATATTTTAGGGTTACAAAGTACTTATTAAGTGTATTTAAATAATATGCAACAAGATCCCCCTTTTATTTTTTTCCTTAGAGGGCGCCCATCGGCGATCTTGATTATTACAACTATTATTTTTACGTGAAAAAGTAGTTTATATTCTCTCATTAGTCATACCCAAATTTTATAAAAAAATTAAGGGTACCATGGTTAGCAGGGGGACTATTTACATCCACACTGTATATATATATATATATATATATATATATATATATAAATATATATATATATATATATATATATATATATATATATATATATATATATATATATATATATATATATATATATATATATATATATATTATATATATATATATATATAAGTTTCTGAACGGCATGTAAATGAGCTTTAAAAAAGACAACTTTTTCCTAATTTAACCTAAGCTGTATATCCAGTAGGTACTGAGATTCCCAGGCTTAGGATCCTTATTTTGCGGACCACTGTATATATATTTTTCTTTATTAAATGATTTTTTTTTCTTTGTATTCTATTTATTCCTTTACCTAAGTAGTCCTAATTATTATTTACTGAGAACCTAAAAAAATCTATTTTTTTTCTCTGTTATTAAAACCAGCATTCCTAATAAACCATTTAACTAGTTTCGAAAGTATTTGTAATAAATGTCGTCCCCTTTAGGGTGCTCACCGTACACAAAGACACAACGTATAATGGCTAATTATTAATCAATACCTTTCAGCGGTTACTTACTTACCTCCTTACAGAGTGCGTCGAGGACTGTAACCAGTCATTTGCCTCCTCCTTTTATTAGAATATTTAGTAATTAATTTTCGAGTGCGGCTAATTTCGGCCTGGTTGCTTGCTTGCGTGTGGAGTCGTGACAGTGTCGTGGATATTATAAATTTATTTTATTTTTATTTTATTTGTTTACTGGAATCACGAATGTTTGCTTTAGTACTCGTTTTTAAATAGGTAGTAAAATTGAATTGAATTTCAAATATCATCACATACATTACCAGAAAAATCTGGTAATTATTAAATAGCAAAGCTATTGATTTAGTTAGTAAGCAATTGTTAATTTGAAAATTTTTATATTAAACTTCTTATATAAATATGTATTGTTTGTGGTAATATTTGCCGATAATTTTAAATTATTTCGCAAAAAATGTAACATTCCATTAAGTTAGTTCTGGTTAGTTAATATTGAAATATTTTGGGCAGCTCATTTTTTAAATCCATTTACAGTATATTGTATTAAAAGAATAGGTGTGGGCACAATGATTGTAAATATCGTGAACCTAGCTCATGGAAAAATATAGATCAGCAAAAGAAAATAAATTCCATAATAAATAAATAGGGACAGTAAAAAAATTTTCTAAACACATTTCGTGTACAATATAAAACTCAGTATAAAATAGCATAATTAAATTTAGTACGGTCAGTTAACATTTAAAAAGTAAACCAATTTTTAATAAAATAAAAGAAACCCTATATGATAATTTCAAGGTTTAAAGTTTCAAATTAAACAATTTTCTAGTAAAACATAGTAATTATCAAACAACCACAGGGTCAAGGGTCTCTAGCCACCAAATTAAACAGCTGCAAATTTAATATTTGAATACAAGTCAATTTTGGAAAAAGTATAAGAAAAACCTGACTCTAAAATACTGGGTGTACTCATTGTCGTCGACTGCTATATATTAAAAAAGAAGAATGTACGCCTTGTATATTATTATCTGTGATTAAGTGTCCAAAATCCTGTATGAAAAAGGTAATCCAGGTGACGTATTTGGTCCAGAAAAATACCATTTTTTTATTTTTATGACATCTCACGAAGGTTCATGCCTAAATACCAGTGTATCGTGAGTGCTGGTTTACTGTATATTTAACCCATTATTGTCGTGTTTCGTCAACGTTATCCAAGCACTGGAATCATGCAGTTTTCACAGCACTTTTTTAGACAACGCGGTAGTGCCACCACGGACGATATTTTTAAATAACTACTACCTAGGAATGGCAGAATACTACACAGTTGTTTGCCATTACCAACTGTAAGGTGACAAGCAATTTAAAGTCCGATGTCCGATTCCGTGATTCGAACCCGGATCGCTGCGGTGAGAGGCTGACACGTTAGCCCCTGCACCACAGCTCGCCACAAACGCCACGTTGCTACAATATCCTATACGTATCTGTTTAAAAAATATTAAAGGCTTTTGGACTTATAGAAAAAATTAACATTAAATTTAAAAAAATATATATATTTGATAACAAAAATTCGCTATAACATACTTAAAAACTTGTAAACAACAAAAACAAAACAATAACATCGGTGGAGGAGATTTCAAAGTATTCGCCTCAAACGTCTTGGCAACATCCCAATCGTAAATAATATAATACACAATTTATTAAATATATATATTTTTTTAATTTCATATCAGTCAGAAGAAATATTAAAATCGTTTACGCTTGCTCTCTCATTATCAACACTTAAATGGGAAATATGTATCAAGTTTGTTGTAGCAAGTTTTTAGACTTTTATTTAATTATAATGGTAATACTTGCAAAAACCTAAAAGCATTTAATATTTTTTAAACCGTTAAAGATAGGTATAGGACTTTGTATACAAAATGCGTTTAAAATATTCTAAAGAATCTAAAAAGTGTACCTGATATTTTTTAATGTTATATTTTATTGCACCAATAAATTTAAAAGATACATGTTCATTGTGGCGTCAAAAAAATATACAAAAATACATTTTTTAAGAAGGAAATAACTCTACTTGCGTGTTTAAAAGCTTTGATTTTAAATAAATCTAAAATAACAATATTACGGTTTTTGAAAATCAATAAGAAATCTTTACAAAAATGGCACAACGGTCCTTTTTTACTTAAAAGGTACACCACTGATTATAAATTGGTGCTTTATGCCCTCTAATGAGTAATTCGAATTAGGATCGACTGCTGATCAAACACATTTTCTCTTTTCATAATTTATTCATTTACGACGGAAGTTCCTTTATTTATGATTTATTTACTTAAGAAAGTAATTATTTTTTATTTTGGCTTTTAAGTTATTGTAAGTAATTATTACGTATTTTACAAATTGACTTTTTGGTGGGCCATGTTACATAATTAATTAGTTTAATCAAATAACTAAATTTAATGGTATTACCCTGTATGAGGGTATATATTATTTAATAGCTTTAAAATTTATTTAATTGTTTTGGTAGTGAAGAAGTCACAACCTTAATTAAAACAAATATTTTTTAGGTTAAACCTCGAACTTGCAAGATAAATAAACAATAACAATTTCTTGGTCATAAAATAAACGCACGGAATAATCAACACAAATGAGTACACAAATTTGCCCACGAAAGGATATTTTAAAAATTAAGAATTAAAGATGGAGAAGGATTAGTAGTTTTAAGTGACGTTAAGTAAAAAAGTTAACATGTTCGCGGACAGTAGGTGAAAACGTTGCAGTCAAAAAAGCCACGACCAAAAACACTATTTACAATATTGTTAGATTTGGGTCATTAGAATGTACGCACACTTTAGGCAATTTTATATTTTTCCCTGGGACAGTTAGCAATAATCAATTAGAAATTATACGCAAAATTGACGGCAAACGTCGCATTGAACCCAGAATAGTTTTTAGTAATCGGGCGGCGTATGCCGCCTTGTCCCAGCACTTTGCGCGCATATGCCGCTCTGTTCGCGAACGTGTTGGGGTTCTAGTTAGGCCGGTACTAAATTAAGTCATTTAAATAGTTTCTGTATTTTATAGTAAGAGCTTAAGATAATTTCGATGGTCCACCGGCTTCTGATTTCTAAAAAGATAGAAGGAGAATGGTCCTGTATTAAAAGTTTACGTCACAATATATTGTTTTTATAGTTTATTTTGTTTTCTGGGAGTATAAATAAATGTAAACAAAATAATTTTTGTTTTTCTTTAGAATAAACATATTTAATAGGTATTTAAAAAGAAAATTAAACTTTTTATTTATTGTGAAGAGCAATTCTGTTTTTGCCATAGTATAATAAAAATTAGAGATTGCTTTAAAAGTAAGTTTAACCTAATTTTTTAATTATTATTTTAATATAACCTGAATGAAAATAAATATTATTTATAAAAGAATTCAATAAAATCTTATGTCTTTTAAAGTAATCTTTAAATTTTTATTATAATGTTGCAAAAGCAGAATAGCTCTTCATATTGTATAGAAAGTTTTTTTAATATTTATAATAAATATGTTTATTCTGGGAAAATGCCAAATAATATTTTAATTACAAAACGGTTTGTAATTAAGTTTAAGGTGTGATTCCTTATGTTATTTTATAAAAAAAAGTTCCTATAAATATATGTCCGGAGTTGCTTCCCTACCGAGATAGAGGGCGTTAAAAAAAAACAAACAAATTGTGATTTTTTCCTATATACTTAGATCAAAATTCTTTATTTTTTAATTTTAGATTTAATTTTTGCTGATGTGTAGGGCTACTTTTTAGAATTACTTAAAGTAAATTTTTTTCTCGAAAACTAAGAAAAAAATACAAGAAACTTAAAAGCTGTAATATTAATTGCTTAATTTAAAAAAATATATAAAAACGCAAAAAAGTCAGTGGTGCATTTTTTTTTAATTAAGTTGCGGTGCCTACTGAGACGCCACTAGACCCAATTATAACAATTTGATTAGGGCTTAATAAGCACCTTATTATAAATAAATGTACCAAATTTATTCCAAATCGGCCTAAGCATATTAAAAATATTTAGAAAAACTGACTTTTTCTAAATTTTAACGCCCTGTCTCTCAGTAACGAAGCAACTCGGACATATGTTTATAATTTTTTTTATATAAAATAACATTAGGAATCATACCTTAAAGTTTTGTACCGTTGTTAGTAAACACCTTGTATTAAATGTGTTTCTGCTTTTTCAGATAGTTACATTTTAAGATCAACTAAACATTTATAGAAATCATTTTTGAATCAAAACCCTAAAACAATACTTAATTTAATAGCTATCATTGATTTAATTTTCCTATAAACGTAATTTATAATAGACTAATATTTGTAATCAATATTTTCGTTTATGCCTTGTTACCACAGTCAAGTCGGAAAATGCACTTTAGTAATCATATGGTCATCATTTTATAGACTACATGCTATAATATGACATAACTACCATCTTATAAAATATAAATCAATTTGTGTCCATTTTTTTGCTAACTTTAAATTTTATTTTAAAGCTTCTAGAACACGATACTACAAACTAAGAAGCATATTGGACAAATATAAAAAACAAAATATTATATAAAAATTGTGCCACTTTGAAGATTTTATGGTCAATTTTTGCCAATGCGTGGAAAAGGACGATCTAAGGCGAGACAGCATTTGTTTATTTTTATATTTTCGCGTTACTAATGATACGCAGCCTTAGGTATCCCAAAAATATTGCCTTTAGTTTTTTCCAAAAGTTTTTAAAACATTGAATTTTTAATTTGTAGCCACCCGCAATTTTAAAAATTAATTGTCAATTTTAAGGTCTTCTTCATAATTGGACCTAAATTAAATTTAATTTTAAATATTTTTATTTAACATTTTTAGATTTATTTAATGTTTTAAAAGCAGACTTAAGAAAATAAACAGTTTGTTGCTAAAATGGCCCAAAATTCTTAACTTGGGACGTTTTTTCATCTTTAAAGTATTTAAACTGTGATATACAAAATAATTTTAAAATTTAACGCCGACACTTGTTTCGATTTAACAATTTTTTTTTATTGTTTCATTTTTATCCTAATGACAAAGCAACAAGGTCTGTAAAAAGCTCAAGTACTAAACTCTGTCCAAGTTACGTATACAAGTATAGTTAGACCCATATTTATTTCATTCTGAAAGCGATGCCGCCAAGTACACAAAAAATGATAATGCAGATAAACCCTTTTGTAAACAATGATTTATTGCAGCAAAAAATATTTAACCCGACGACTACGCCACGCGTTACAGGATTTATGGACGAAATAAGAGGATGTTTTTTAAGACCGTGATACGTGTTTTCGCAATATTTTTATTTATTTATCTAAAAAATATGTAATCAGGCTCTTTCAGAGGCTATGTGCTTTCGAAAAGGTTTGTTTACTTTATCATTTTTTGTGTACTTGGCGGCATCGCTTTCAGAATGAAATAAATATGGTCTTAACTATACTAAACTCTATCCAAGTTACATATACAAAATTTTAAACTGTAATCAATGCGTAATATGGGTCTTCTGTACAGCTATTGGTTAAAAAGCAATGCTTTTGGTTAACAATTATGTTTTATTGCCTTTTAACAAATAGCTGTACAGAAAACGCGCGTTGCTCACGGTTTAAAATTTTGCATATCCAACTTGAAGAAAGTATAGTTATTGTGGTTGCGGTGATATTACAGGTTTAACCAACTTTACACGTCTCGTCGGCCACGTTTTTTGCTCTTCAAAAAAATTTTGCGGTAAAAAGCCAAAAAAGTACCCTAATTTCACTTGTATTGTTTTTAAAGTTTGAAATGTAGTTACTTTACATTAAAGGTAATAAATCATTGCTTCTAGGATAATGAAAGCCTTTAAAATGGGGCTATGTTATGGTTGTCATATTAAAAAAAAACAAAAATAAACTGTAAAGAAAAATAAAAACTCTGGTTTTTCACTATATTTTAAATGTCCTTTACGACATTTTATACATTGCTAGACATGGCTAAATTTAAGAGCATTTCCCATATTGATAATTATTTTTTAGCCACACGGGCTGTGTCCGAAGAAAAACCTTAGGGTTACAACTAAAAATCATTTAGGCTATTAAAAATATACATATGAATGATATATTGGCAAATATTTCTTTAAAAGATACAAATAAAAGAACTTATTAACAAAGCATTTTTTTCTTTAGTACAAGGCAACCTAATTAGACAAGTTTCTTTCGTCCCACAGGGTTTACACTGAACTTAATCCATTGGGCAAAACCAATAATTAATTACCAATATTTTATTAAATCGGCGAGTTACAAAAATTATTTGATTTAGTTTTTATCACAAATTTTTATCTCGGTTTATGATAACTTTAGAAAAATACTAAATATTATATTTAAAATAATAAAACAAATATTTTAACTGACAATTTCTGTTATATTTTGTAAACTTATTTTGCACGCAATGGTGGTTTAATAAAAATAATATATAAAACTTCTAAAATATTTTCTAGTACCTAGGTAGTAATACTACCCCTGCAAATCGTGGGATTCAAATAATGGTAATTCACTGATCAATTGCTATTCATATCGTTTCACAAATTCTAGCAAGACCAGCTGTTTCTGACTTACAAATTGTATACAGCCCACCTAAGTATAATTTCTACAATATGCTAAACTAATATTTTCTATTAATAAGATATGGCTGTAATATTGTAAAATAGCGGTTTTGGGTTAAAGATTAATACTTATTCGTAAAATTAGGGTGGTTTTAACCGTTACGCGTCATTTTTCTTGTCAGGGTATAGTTTAGTCGGTAAATTATAGTGTTTTTTAAACCGACGGATCACGCTATAAGTATATAATATTATTTTAAAAAGGTACTTAAAATTAATATTAAAGCACCTTTTTTAAATGTAAGTAATTTATTAATATTGTATCTACACATATTTAAATAATACAGTTTAATATTTTAATCGTTAGGCCACCCCCAAGGGCGACTTTTTCTTTTTCCGGACCGCGGTGGTCATAGTATTTTAAAAAAGGACCGCTAATGAAAGTAGTTGGTGACCCCTGGTATATACCTACATACAGTTAATAGTATATTACATTACAAGTGTGGAAACTGACTAATTTCAAAAAGTCATTTTCACACTAGTACTGTACACTATTTTTCCTGCGACCACAAATTATTTACCAAAAAAAATTAAAGTTTGTCTTTACAGGAAAAATAAAAAACAATTGATATTTACTTGCAACACTAGTGTGATATGTACTTTTCCTCACTGCTATATTATACTGTTTTGACAATATTTTTACATCGAAAATCACCTACCTAGAAGCATTATATAACTTTTATCATTTTGGAATTTAAAAAGGCCCTCACTTAATAAAAATTGTATGGTTTGGTTAGGTAATAACGGTAATGGTTTAATACGGTTTTCTGCTATTTAAGGGTTTTTTTAATTATTGATACTTACATATTTTAGAATATCAGTAAACAAACTTACGGGACCGGGGAGTGAAAAGGGGTGTTGGGTGGGGTAAAATTGGTAAAACAAGTTAATGAAACTGAACATCACATGTAAAATTAAGTAAAAATTACATTTTTTCCTCATATTTTTGAGAAAAAATATAAAAATTAAAAATTATAAATGCATAACCTAAAGTCCTAAAAGTAAGAAAAAAACGACTACTAAACGTCAGTTATACCATGGAATATGTAAAGCATTTGGCAATGTCGGAAGGGTCTGATTCTATTTATGAATGGACAAAAGAAAGTGGATTCATAAAGTGTGTATTAGCCTCAGTTTTAATTAAAGGATAAAAAAAAGATTTAACTAGTTGTTTGAGTACACGAAGACAGAGAGAAAGGAATTTGAACTATAGGAGTTTTTCTCTGGCGCTTTAGGTCGAACGGTTAAGCGGCAAAGCTGCCCCCATAAAGTGCGTGCTCAAAGGTAGGAGGAAAATTTTTAATTTGATCTACTTACCTGACAACACTGTGCCACTGAACGAGCAGTCAGTAAAAGTTGTTTTTTGTGGTTATATCTATTTTTGTTTATGTTTTTATTTTTTGGAAATTTTATTATTACTCTTTTTAATATTAGAAGAAAGCTTATACTATGTAGTAACTTAACGTTAATAAGATGGTTTTCGCTAATTTGGGTTCTACTGTTTAAGGTAAGTAAAAGTTTTTTTACTGTTACTAACAATAAATATGTCACTTGCAAAACCAATAGCAGTTTTTAGAATGACATCATACTTTGCAACACTAGTGCTGTAAAGTACTTTGCAACACTAGTGTGATATATCGCATTTTCCATGCATGAAACCAGTGTGCTATTTGCTATTTTCACAAGTGGTCGTTGGAAAATGTGCATTGTTTTACAAATTTAGTTGTTTTCATCACTTCCTATTTAACACAAGATATATATTTACTAATTTAAGTGTAAAAGTAAATAGTCACATTTATTTTTCGTTCTTGATTCAAAATTGCCGTTTTGTGGCATTTATGGCACTCTGAAAAAAAATTAAAATATTTATTGGTTAGATGTTAAAAAGTAGCAAATGCATAAAATGACATTTTTTATTTAAATTAATAAAATAGTACCGAATGACAGAAAAAAATAAATTCGTAAAACAATGCACATTTATGGGTATACTTATATATAATATGCACCAAACTTTTTAGGATATAAAGAAAAATAATAAAACATTATAGGGATGAGCCACTGTCTAAGAACACGTTATTTTCTCGGAAACTATTGGACTGATTTTTAAAACTAAATATACTATTTAAAAAGAATGTGAAACCATTTAAGATTAGGTATTTCTGTACCTCCTTTCCCATTTAAACTTTTGTTGTTATTGTTGGATGGAAGCGGATAATCCAGAACAAGTAAATTTTCACACAAAAATATGTACCCCTAAAATAAGCATTGACGTTTTTAGGGTCTTTTTATAAATCTACAGGGTGGCGCCTTTTCGTTAATCTTGCAGGGTATGGCGAAGACTGAAAAAGATAAAACAAATCTGATTGCACAATCTCAAATTCAATTTCCGAAACAAATTTAATTGTGAAAGTAGGTCATGGTTAACTTGATTTATTTTCGAGATCGGGAGTGATTTTAAAATTTTGTCAATTTGGCTAGGCACTTGTAACTTACCTGATGAGTAGAGATCAAAACATCCTAAATGGAAAATTTTTAGGGATTTTTACTTAGAATTTAGTGGCGAACCTTTTTTTTCAATTTAAATTAAATTATAACACAAAGATTTTTTTTGTTAAATTAAATTAAAAATTACAAAATTTAAGAAGATACAACTTTTGATATATTTATCTCTTGTAGTTTTGGAAATATGACCATATAGATATAAAAAATGTCATTTTATTATGAAACTCTTGACGATGGCTGGTTGTTCCATTTTAAAAACTCAGCTTTGTGTTATATCTTTAAAATAGAAGTCAATTGAAGAAATATAGGTTAGCCACCGAATTTTATATAAAAATCCTAAAAATGTTTCTACTTACATCTTTTTTATCCTTAATATCAAAAGAGTTACAAGTGCCTAGCCTAATTAGCAAAATTAAAAAAAAATACTTTGTATCTCTAAAACGAATCAAGTTAGCCATAATTAACTTTGACTATTGATTCTATTTTAAAAATTCAAGTTAAGATTGTGCAACCAGATTAAATCCCTTTTAGTTTTGGCTATACCCTGCAAGGTCAACGAAAAGGCGCCATCCTGTACCAATAAGAATATTATACGAGGTGTGTTATTTTTATAAAAATGCACTGTATAGACGTAACCCATATTTAAAACATATACTGTACATAGTTAACTAATTTTAAAAATAATTAAATTGCCTACATTTTGCGATTCAAAAGATATGCAATATTAAAATATTTTTTAACTACTTTATTTTAAAGTTAAACCTTTAATTCTTAATTTCGATCTCTTTAAACTACAACACCCCAAAAGGGCCCTCTACACGTAAAACTGCTAATGCGAGGAATACGACGCCAATATCGGTGATAGCCAGTGCCAGGAGAGCCCAACGGACCCCTTATGCCTCAACCCGTGATTCTGTCTAATTAATCCAATAACAGGGTACATTATGTTGTGTTTCTGTCGCTTTCGCCCTGGTAATTTTTAGAGTCATAGAAAATAAGACAATTAAATAAGGTACTAAAAATAAGAAAGGTGAAATAACCTACGCAAAATATTATTTAGTAATAACAACGTACACATATTTTACATTTTAAAAAGAAATGTATTGTATGAAAACATAAGCTGCTCTATTTCAACCAGACCTTCCTTCCTAAGAGGAGCTTTTCGCCACTCTTTTTATTTATCTTAATATAAAGTGTGTCTTTGAAAGTTCTTACCAAATGGGAAACGTATTAAATATTAACTTTACGAAAAAAACATCTATCTAGAAAGTCTTGCTTGATAAGACAATAAGTTGCCAAAAAAATATTTGTATGTTGGATGTATATGGTGGCTTAAAAAAGTACTTGTTTCCAAATTAATAAAAGACGCCAGAGATATTTCCAAAAGTGATCAAGAGCAATTACTCCAAAGTATTTTTATACCTCAAAAACACTTATTTATTTATTATTATAAACAGTAGCTATGTGCAAAACAGCTTTTTTGCAGTTTTTAATATGTCACAAATCAATGAATCAAAAAATTTAAACAAGTGAAATCAATTCGGAAGGGACGACAGCTACAAATTTAAAAAAAAAACTGGAGACAAAACATCTTTAATGCAATGCATGTATATTTTTGAAAGTTTAAGATAGTTTACTAAAATAGGTTTTAAATGTAAAAGTTAATTTTTAACAAAATGTTAAATTTTGGTAGTAAACCAAAAAAAAATGTATTAAAAAATTATGGTTTGCCATTTTCTGCAATTAAATTTCTATATAAAATGTCAAATTTATAGAAAATGCAAAATTTGAAATAAAACATGAGTACTTATAGAAATTTTTGGAAAGCTTTAAAAATGCGAAATAAACATGAGTAAAAATATGCAGGGTGTTCCATGGGTCAGGTAATTTTTCAAAAACTGCTCAACATATATAACAACTAATTACACCACAATATTCTACGAAAAAAACTGTTCTATCTAAAGTTTTTTTAATTTATAGAAAACGACTTCAGAAAGGTTATAAAAATTGGCAAAATCTAAAAATCAACCTGTAGTTCCGAGATGGATCGCACTAGCTATAAACTGTTTTTGTTGTTTTGTTAAAAAAACGAGATCAACAGTCCCGTAATAGAATCTTGATATTCCTTACGGTTTTTGGGATTTCCCGTAAAACCATTGGAAATGACACAACCTGTACATTCTTTTTTTATGATTTTATTTGTCTAACATATATAATATAAGGAGCATGTTTGCAAACCACATGAATCATGTGTTAAACGAGAAAGGTAATAAATGACGGACTGACTGAAAGGAAGCTTATGAAGCTCACCGCAGACCACATCATAGCTCGAGAACTGTTTGCTTTCAGGAGATCGACTGCACACCGCCAACAGCCAACGTATTATTAAACATTGTGTTCGACACACAAGACGTATTATTTGATCACTCAAGGCATATACATGTACTACACAAAACACTTATAAAAAGAGCTGGAAAAAATACAAAAATGGTTTATAAAGAATATTTATTATCAACAAAACGGCATCTTCTATCAATAACCACGTTATTGTTATTGCCTTATGATCAGGCGCAAAAATGTTTCTAATAAGAAGCAAATTTCTGCGAGGTAACCATGTAATAGTAACATTCTTCTTACCATAACTGGTAACTATCCCCAGGTGGATAGTTTCAGTTCGTCTATCTCTTTTTATCTATGTGTGAAAAAGTCGTCCAAACTGCAAATCAAAAAAGATTTTCAGGTTAAGTTTGAAGACGTAAATTTTTTCCTGTTTTGTGTATTTTTTCATTCAATCATGGATAAAATAACCGTTTTATTAAACAGTACTGAGGTCTGTCTCCACGCTGAAATAGAATTTGAAAATCTCTTAAAAACAGGTAAGTCTAAACTGTGCCTAATAATGTCTGGAGATATGTCCTCAAATATTTTTCGTCATTATAGTGGCCCCAAATTATTCCAGTATTTTATTTTTTAGATGATACAACTCATACAATTTGTATGCGACCAAGTTAAACAAAACCAAGTTGATTTCCTCAGTATTGAGCTGTCAAAGCATACTATGACGTCATGATACCAGGTAACCACAAGTATGTTGTGATTACTTCACAGAAATTCGTTTTTTGTTAAACGTTTTTGTTTATGAGTAAATAAAAAATAAAACACCCTAATAAAGAAAGATGCTAAGTAGCAAAATCCAAAATTTTTGCACTCCTGGACAAAAAAAAACGGACAAACAAAGTTTTAATCAAATTCAATATTAAATAATTTTTGCTTTTTTTTTTGACAGATTTTAATTGTCTTTTGGTACAGGTACGAAACCAACTTAACGGACCAGTATTTTTATTTATTTTCTATCATCAAAAATAAAAATTTTTAGAGAGATGTAAAAATTATAACGTGACATCCGATACGACAGGAAATTGACAGGAGTCAAAAAACAGTAGTATCAGGTAATAATAAAGTTGATACAGGCTATTAATTACAGTAATAAAAAATAAGGAATTTTATTTTAAATTTTGAAATTACCTAACCTAGAGGAAAAATTGTAAACTTAGCGACCTCGGAAATAAAATTTTTAAGTTCTTTATGTTCAGTTACCCTTTGCACAGAAGTTAGTTCATTTATATTTGACGGTTGCTGAGATAATCCACCGTTTCGATTTTTTACTAACCCTGTATGGATATTTTTTCATAATTTAAGATTTGTCTAGAAAATAAAATGAAAAATTTACAGAAAGAAAATAGTGAATTTGTTGGGGGAGCTAACAATAAAATCAACTTTTTGTCGCAAACTCCAAAATAAAGTGATTCATATTCGATGTAATCTCACATCTCACTTATTAGATAAAAGATAATTATTAAAAATTGTAGCCTAACGGCCAATTTTACAATTTTGGTTAACACTAACCATAAGTCTGTGACCATAGAAACAACTTAATATCGAAATGTGATTAGTGTTGCCAAAATAGTTAACCCAAAAGTGATGGTCACCACATATTGTAAAACTGGGCATTACTATTATAATTAGACTGGTTACTTTAAAAAATCAGAGTTTTATCCTTATTTCTACAATTTACTACAAAACTTAAATTAAGATCGTACGTACCAAAAAATGATCTAGGAGTGACATCAAATAAGAAAGCTCCAAAAACTTTAACAAGAAATTCCAAAGAAGTAACAGTCATTGACTGGGAAATTTTTAAGTTAAAGAAAATTTATCCCTAAAACAAAGTTTAAGATTTGTTCTAAATTCAAAAACTTTTTAAAACGGGACAAAGTAACAGGTAGACATAGTACTAAAATTAAAGTTTTGAGAATATGGGTCAAAGTCTAAAGTTTTGTTTAAAAACTGCTATTAAAAAGTTAAATTGTAAAGATTGGGGTTAAGAAACTTGCCCAGCAAAGTTAAATTATCAAACTTTGCATTATATACAATATTTATCTTCATACTTTTACACTACTTGTAGTTTTTGCTAACTTTGTTAGATAGGTATTAAATTTGCAACTCTAATAAGACAGAAAGAAGTTTGTATATAAAAAAAACTGCAAAAAATTCAATTATTTAGATTTATTTCACCATAAACTAAGTTTATTTAAGATTAATTTTTATATTTGCATTGACTTCAAGTTACTGAGTATCTTGCCGTATACAAGGTGTCAACAAATTTATTAGACAAGCCATAACTTCTAGAGTACAAGACATATCAAAATGATACTTTTGAGATACAGGGTGTTAAAACTTTAAAAAACTAAAAATTTCGAAACTTCTTATTTTAGTAAAAACTGTAATACTAGATATCAACCTCATTTGAATAGGTATTATATTTGTTACATACTTAAAAAAATTTAAATCCTAATTTTTAAAAGAAAACTTTTCCGGGATGCTTCCTTTAATGGTCTAAAAATAGGTAGATTTTCTTTCTCTTAAACGAAACAAAAAAATGAAAAAATTTAAAAGACATAAAAGCTGTATTTTTATTTTATTATTTAAAAAAAAATCATACAAATGTACACACATTTTCACAGTCAGTGGCGTACCGTTTCTTTTTTAGAAATTTTCTATTAAATGTAATTAGGTATATGAAAAATTACCTTCCTAATACCATTATTAATACTGCCAAATTAAAACAAGACTAGGGATAATTAGGATATTTAAAAATATAGAATATTTTATGAAAATTATAAAACTCTGTATCTCAAAAGTTAAGACGTTTAGTATATATGTCCATAAAATATTTTTTTTTCTTCAAATGAGTCCACGAATCACCTCCTATAAATGAGCATGTCTTTAAAGAACACCCTGTATACTTCTTCAAATTAATCCTTTCTTACAGGGATTATCCTGCATGACCTATGTTTATAAGAAATTAATATACTAACTTATCTTGACAGCAAATATCTTGCGGATAATACTTGTTTGTATAAAATAAAAGCCAGTTTCCAAACTGCTAACATTACAGCGGCCCTAATCCTCTTACTAAGATCGTCCATCCACGCGGTGACGGGCCCGTAAATTAGCTCCACGACTGCAATAAACATTCTTGGCATAAATTACCTGCATTTTCAGATTAATTACACACTTCACTAGCAACTCTGGATCTTGGATATATAAGGAGAAGAGCGGGGTCGGCGCTTCAGCTTATTCCGCTAATTTGTCTATAGCGGGGGCGATTACTAAGAAAGTTATAAGACTAGGTAAGAAAATAATTAAAAGAATAATAAAAATTACTGCGGCCATTTAAAACATTGATAAAAATATGAAATAAATTATAAAAATAAGTTATTTCAAATTTCTTTACTACTAAGCTTAGTACTATATTTGTGATTTTCCTTATAATTACTTAAAAATGAAGGGGCCATCTTGTGTATTCTAAAGAACAAGCACAAAAAATAAAATTAAATAAAAGTTAAATATAATAAAATAAATATTTTCACCTAATTTATGAGTTAATTATTTTATAAACAAAAATAGTTAAAGTTAACCTAACTATAATAAATATTTGTATTATTGTTTGACACTATTTTTATTATTGATAAACAAACAAACATTAAACTGGGAGGCACGTATGACACCTACCAAAATTTTGTCGAAGCTGTTCATAAGTTAAAAAATTTACAAAAGAGACAATTTAACGTAAATACCTGCATGTAAACATTTTCGATTGGATTAGACACATACATCCTTTTATCTTGTTTTACTGGCCGATATCCCAATACGTACTTGCTTAACCAGTATATGACTTATATCTTTTAAGTACAGGGTTACGAGTTTTGACTTGTAAGCAACAGGCCCAGAGATTGATTTCGGATAGATAAAGAACTTTTTAACAATTTTTATTTTTTATTGTTCATAATTTAATTTTCTGACAAATAATTTTCCACTCTTAAAAATTTTAAGGTATATCTAATTACTGACTTTAATGCTGACGATGGCGCCCTCATAAGTTATTTCTTCGCCTTTCCTGCCTGACAATCTTTTTAAAGTATTTTTTAGTGTTGTAAATTATTGGGTCCATGTGACGAAATTGTTTTCTAATGTGTCTTTTTTAATTATAGGCCCTTGATAATGTGGCAATCCAGCAACGAAACGTTAGGATAAATACAATAGTGGTTTAATTTGCGTATCCACATCCCGCTATACTACTCCAATTTATCTTAACAAAGGGTGCTATTAACTAAACTACAATATTTTACAATAAAACCACAAAAAACTGAACGCTTACGGCTCGCAAAATAAACAATTATTAGGATTAGATTAACTTTAAACATTTGTCGGCGGTTTTTATTAGTTTTTATTATAAAAACCGCCGGTAATAACACCAGACGGTTTATATTGATAAAATAAGTAAAAACCGCCGGTAATAACAAATTAATTTTAATTTTTGGCGGTTTTCATATGCGTTTTCTCCTTAAAATTAAGCAAAACCACCGGCGATCGTTTAGCCAGTGCCCTTAAAAATATATCTATACTTTATATTGATAAATGAATACTTAGTAACTCCGGTTTCTGGCTTTTTAAACCAATCAAATACATTTTTGTTGTAATAACCATGGTTACTAATTTTTTAAGACAATAAAACATTTTTTGTTTAGGTGTTTTTCTCAATTTATAGTGCCCAAAGGGTATCTCTAAAGGGTCCGTACGAAGTGCTACGACATATTTGTTGAGCTTAAATACAACAATTAATCTAATAAACTTTCATAACCTCGCAATTGATGAATTTTCTACTTGTACTAGATTGTTGTATTTTTGGGCCAAGGAATTGGGGAGTACATTGTACCAACATTTTAGAGATCCCTGGATAGCCTAGATAAAGTGTATAAAAATGTAATAAAATTTGTTTGAATAAAGAACACTTTTATTCTGAAATATTAAAAATAACAGTTGCCTGAAGCAATATACAAGGAAATTAATTAAGGTCGGCACCATTGCTTACTTCTTTATTATAGGAGATACGAAGTATGTTCTAAAGGAATTTGTAGTATTTTTTCGGTGATTAACGTGCTGCTAATAAAAAAACTATTATACATCAGCGTTTTGATTTATTGCAAAAAATAAACTTTTTTAAATGGATTATCCTGTATATTAGGTCACCATTCAAAAAAATTATCAAAAACTGGCATTTTTAAATAAAACACCCTGTATATTACATTACCATTAAATAAACTTATTTAAAACTAAAAAATAATACCGGATTTAATATTTGTGTCGCTTATGTTTTTAAAAATATTGCCATCCAGATCTAAAAAATCGTAAACATATTGTCCATTAATTTTACTTTAATTTTACATTTGACAAAAATCTTCAGTTAGAGCTTAGCTTGCATGGCCATGTTGCCAAGACCTATTAAATCTGGCATTTTTTAAAGCTCTAAAAATGTCTATTTAACAGTGGTACAATTTACAGGGTGTTTCATATAAAAATGCCAGTTTATTATTAAATTCCTGAGGATAGACATATTTTTAAAACTATTTAAAATTTAACATATCACATGTGGACTTTTTTAAAAGCTCTTTAATGTATCTTTCAATAAGTTGCATAATATACAAGGTATTCCAATTAAAAAAATGACTTGTTTTGAAATAAATTTAAAACCCAATGGTTAATTGTTTTTCTGTTGGCGGCACGTTAATCAGCGAAAAAAATACTACAACTTTGCAATATTGCCGATATAATTTAGTTTGGTCACCCTGTATTCTGTTTTATGCAAATAATATAAAGAGATAAGAACTTTTTGATGCAGCCATAATATACCGGAGCAAAAATAAAAAAATGTTGAATATAAGCAAAGAACTCCAGCATTGGCTTGTCGTAAACAAATATAGGCGTGGGCGACGTCGCATTACCAAGGCCCCTTTTGTTTGGCAAAATGTTTTATCTTACGTCGAAAAAAAAGGTTGTAATATACTGTATAAGCAATGGGTAAAGGTATAAGGTAAGCAAGTCAGTAAAGCAACAATGCCGGTATTGACGTTAGACTGTCTCTTTTCCTCACATTGCCTATGTGTTATGTTATTTAGCTGATCAGGTATGTTATAGCATACCAGTGTATCGTACATATTTTATTAAACAGTGTAGTTAAATTTAGCGAACGATTACTCCATAAGGCGTTTGTATTAAACCATCTGTAAAATGTATTTTACCTCTATTCTCTTGGCTCAGTAATAAACAGTTAAAACGTTAGTCAGTGTTTTACTTAAATCTGTAAAGAAAAGTTATAGGTGCATGTGTTAAATCTAATACACAACAAAAGTTTTTTATTTGTTCCTTTAGCTTGTTTTTTGCATAAGAACATTTTTGTGTTCACGTAAAAACCAAAAAACAATTACTTCTCGGAGTGCCATTAAAATTTAAAAGGTTTATTTTGGCTTCTAAGGCTTCCTGACTGCTTGGCTTCCGCCTAGCTACGCCAGTGGACTACAAATTTCTTCATTATACAACCAACGCGAGCAAATTTTATTTACCAAACTAAAACAAATGCAACCAGAAATGTATTTTAAAATATTTATTCACCCAGCCAGTTTTTATACTAGGACAAAATCGTTTAAATAAGAAAAAACGAATTATTTTTAATACTTTCTGAACTTCTTATCAAGCTTTGTTGCGTTTTCTAATTAAGAGCGATCTTTTTTGTTAAGTAAAGCCCATTATAAAAATTGTTTAAAGCTGAATATAATCACGTCGTCATCGTACTCAAAATTAAAAATAATTAGTGTGTCAGTTGAGGGGGCGAAAGAGTCTCTTTAAAAATAACAATAATAAAAAAATATACAGGGTATCTGGAAACAAAGTTTCGTAAATAATAGGGTTGATAGAGTAAGTCAAAATAATTTAAGTACTTCATAAAAAAAAATGTTGTCGTTTTTCTTTAGGGAGGTATTGGCCTTTAGACCTAAAGTTCATCTTTTTTTATTTATAATTTTTACACGATTGCCACAGTATTAATATTTGAATAAATAAATAACATCATAGTAATGCTTTTTTCCATAGGTAAACGACTGTTCAGGAATTAAACAGGTTGAAAAGATTTTTTAAAATTTAATTTCTCATTATTAATAAAATCGCATTTTAGGAACACATACCGGAGGCCAACCAATCTATTAGGCAAGCCATAACTCCTAGAGCATTAGACATACAGGGTGTCCGGGAATTTCGTTCGAATATTTTAAGGGGTGATTCTACACAAAAATATATGAAAAAAAGTTTATATAAACATATGTCCTAAACGTCTTAGTTTTTGAACAACTGGATGTTAAATTTTGAAAAAAAATTGTTTTTTTATAATAACGTTTATACCAATTTAGATATTTTAAACAAATTCGGGACACGTCTCCAATGCACCAAGAGACATTTTTTGGCATACAAGAAAAAAAAATTTACCAGTATCCCCCAGGGGTTTATGGTAAATATTAAAAAAAATGGTACGCCAGTGCATTTTTTTAATTTCTACAGTAAAAAAATACCTTCGATATTTATTCCTTAATTAGGTTCGGATATGACCATGCCGAAAAATAGTTTTTATTTGTTTACGCGAAAACCGTGCATTAATTGAAAAAAAAAAATTAAGGATTCAACTTTGTGTTAAACTAAATGGGCATTTTAAAAATATTTTCATCTTAGAAAAATGCAGTGGCGTACCATTTTTTACTAATAAATATTTACCTTAAACCCCTCATGAACGACACTGGTAAAAAAATGTCTTGTTTTTGGTGCATAAGAGGCGTCTCCCAAATTTTTTCAAATATTTAAATTGGTATAAAAGTTATTATAAAAAAACACAATTTTTTTAAAAATTTAACACCCTGTAGTTGAAAAACTAAGACGTTTAGGACATATAACCGGAAATGAATTCAGTGTAAATTTAAAATACCCTGTCCAAAAAAGGGGATTTTTAAAAGTTTTTGCGCCTACTGAAATTTTTTATGACCCATTTGTAATATTACCTTCTCGTGCGTGATCCTTTATTTATGTCATTATTTTAATCCGATCATAAGTACATTTGTATCCTTAGATTTGTCAAAAAATCTTTTTTTTTTCAATTGTCTTAGAAAACAACAAATGATAAAATATACAGGGTTTTTCCATTTAAAAATCAAAATTGGAGCCATTTTCGATTAAATCAAAAGTGATTAAAGTAAAGAATATGCAAAGTCTCCTAAAATTAAACTACAAAAGTAGGTACTGGATAACAAAATATCTAAAAAATAAATAAGCTAAAGTGTTTCAAACAAACTGTTATATTTTAAAGACTTTACTCTTTAAAATTTTTTTGATACAAAGGTGCTTGTCTATATTTTGACCTATTTTAATTGGAAATAACTTAGGACCAAAGAAAGTTATCAAGATGCAGTTTAGCAAAAGGTTTTGGCTTTTTTTTAAAGTTTGTTATTATATCCTTGCTATTTGCTTGTAAAATTGCGTTAGCACAAAACATAATCGCCCATTTTTCGATGTATAGCAACTTTTGTTATTTTAGTAAATATATATACATCATGTATATTTTCTATACCGGTATGGAAACAGTACGGCTAACCATAGGAAATGCATGTATTTAATCCTTTCACTACTCTGCTATGTACTCTTCTACAATTCACCTCTAAAACGAGCCGCTGATTCACGCCAAACGAGATCAAAAGCTACCAGCGCACCACCTCTACCTTCCCACGGCTCGAGCACACCCCACCTTGAATTTTTGCCACTGCTTTTACATACTGGTTAATTTCCTATGATCGGCCGTGTCGTTTCCATACCTGTATACTTAAATGTAACCTTTACAATATTAACAACAGTTCTTAAAAAGAAAGCTAACTAACTGCAACTATTATTTTGTGAATAATGTACACATGTAAGCTTTATTGTACACTATTTTTTTTTTCTGTGTACTTAGGTCATTGTCAAATTATACTTTTATTACATTTCATGCATTTAATTTTAGGAGCTCAATAAAATGTATTACTTCTTGAAATAACCATAGCTTCCCATGATACATTTTTTAAAAGAAAACGTTTCAATTTTAAAGTTAAAAAAGTATTTAAGTTGTTTATTATAAATATTAAAGTTTTCCAATATCGGAAAAGTGGCCATTTTTGTTTGTGCTAACGAAATAAATATCCAAGGCTTTATGGGATCTTAATTACTCTACTTCGTAGGTTTCAAGGAAAATCTCCAAGTACATTTTTGCTAAAAAATATTTAAGGGAATCTAAGTCAGTTTCACTAAAAGTTAATTATATGAAAAAAAAGTTATTAATTACTGTTCGTGGAAGACTTTTCGCGCTATTATTTTTCATTATTGAATTTAGTTTTATTTAGTAATTTTCGGTTGATACGCCCACAAAAAGCACATTTTTCGACAGCCTTGACCCTGATCAAGAACTCTTAGTATACAACTCGTAGACCGGTATAGACCATTTTTGTAGTTCTCGTTAAAAACTAACATTTTTCGTAGTATTATAGACAATTAAGTGCCAAAAAAGGTCCTTTAAATCAAACATCACGCAGCAAGGGGGGCCATACCAGAAGCTAGAACAACATTGGTAAGTGCGATTTGTGGGATACGAATTTTAGTACCTTTCTTATCAGCTTTTCGTTTTGCCGTTTTTGGATGTAGTTTCCATTAGGAACCAAAATACAGTCCACATACACCATCCCTAAGCAATAACATTTATGACTTCTCTAAAGATTCCGTAAAATATTAGATATGAAAAAGACAATCTTTTTTGAAAAAAAAATGATTTCCTTCAAATTAAAAAAATCCCATATGTTAAAAACTTTTCTTTGATCACATGGTCCAAAACTTATAAATACAAAATTTAACCCCGACTGGTAGTATACAGGGCGTTATAACTAAAAATATGAAAAATGACCAAGAACCCTTAGTTTTAAAAATAGGACAACATTGTTTAAGTAAATGTTGTACAGAATTAAATTTTATGTCAGAATTTAAAGTTAAAGAATTAAAGTAAAAAAATTGTTTTGTCAATTTTTTTTTATATTATGCATTAACAGGTTTTAAAATACTTGGCTTATGGCAGCAAATTAAAAAAAATATATAATAAATTATTAAATTTTTCTTTACATTTTGCTTCCTCTTGCCTATTATTTATGTTGTATTGCGTAATGTAAAGAACTAACAATTACATTTTCTTTTACTCACATGCTTTACCTTTAAATTTTGACATAAAATTTATTTCTACATTTACTTTTACAATTTTGTTCTATTTTTAAGAATAAAAGTACTTAGCTCCAGGGCATTTTTCATTTTTAAGTTTTAAGTCGCCTTGTTTAATACTAGTTGGAGTAAAATTTTTTATTTAATAATTTTGGACCAACTTTCCGAAAATTTCTTTTTAAACTTTTTTTGTCCATTTGTTTGTAGCACCTATTCTGAGACATACTGTATATTTAGTAATATTTATTTAATCATTTCGAAGACAACCCAAAACCACTAAATTGAATAAGCCTTTAATGTACTACAAGTTAGCCCAATAAATAATTTAATACCTAGATAGTAAGTCTAGTTAATTTTTAAATCGAAGCCAATAATTAAACGAAAATGGTGAACAAAAAGTCACAGCTGTTATACAACCTGTATTTAGTCTAGCTATTGTCTCGTGAATTATGAACAGAATTAATAAATTTGCTTAAAGGGGCTAATTATCTGTTATTTGAAAGGTTTAATGGTTCTTAATTAACAGGTTTTCATTAAAGTTGGAAATAATGGCCCTGGTTATTAGGCTGTTATTAGCAGTATTTATTTTTGATGATCCGCGATAAATAATAAAATTCTTATAATAGCATAAGATCTTTAAAGTTAAATGTTTAAACCATATTTAGGTGGATAAATGAATTAGGATTTAAAAAATTAAATATTATTTGAAATTTGTTTTTATTTATTTAGCTGTCACAATTATTAAATCTGTTTAAAATGCAATCAGATAGATCTATGGGAAATATCGGTTAAAATAAAAATTATTTTAATATATGCAGAAGGTTTCAAAACTATGGGATCAAACTTTTTAGGGGTTATTCAGTGCAACAGAAGAAAACATTTCAGTATAGGAACCCATGTCCGGAAAAGTGTCACTACGGCTCTACATCCTTAAGACGCGTTAAAATTAAGAAAGATGAATTGCCTCAGTAGGATTTAACATTTAATTTTTGCCTTTTGTACATGATAATAATATTATTACAACAATAATTGTTATATATGTCAATGTCAATGCCTAAAAAAATATATTATTTTATTTTTTTATTTAATAATAGTTTTTTTAAATTTAATAATTGTCTTTATTTTTTTATATAAATTTTGTTTTGATAATTTTATGTAAAAAAGGCAAAATTTAAATGCAATAAGTTCTATTTGGGAATTCATCGTCTTTCTAAATTTTAACGCTCCTTAGAGCCGTGGGGCCGTAGTGACACTTTTCCGAACATGGGTTCTAATGTTTTCTACCGTTGCCCTGAATAAACCCTAGAAGTTTGATTCCATAGTTCTAAACACCCTGTATATTTATGGCAGTTTTTAAAATGATATTTATAGACGATAAAAGATCAAACTGTGTTATTAACATAAATATTTAAAAAATAACACGTAAATATAGCGTCTGTAAACAAAAAGGTTTAGATTTAAATGATTTAGATTTGATTGGAAATGAATTTTACAGTGTGTCCATAAATGGACTTAACTATTAGTGCCTGGGCCAGTAAAAAATATACTTCATGATAAGAACACTTTAAAAACTTAAGGGGTTCCTTTTGAAGAGTCTACCACAAATATTCATACCGCCATATATGGAAGCGAACCTTTAACGCAGCCTGTCAATGTCAAATGTTTTGGGTGTCGGACTGGGCGAACGAGTCACTTTTTTGTCGGACAAGTTTGCCACAATATTTTATATGCAATTTTTAAATATTGTGTCAAAAATGGCAAGAGTTACATTCATGAAACCATAAGGCTCAAACACATGTTTTGGATATCGGACTAGGTGGGTTTCGTTACTGTAACCCCTACAATTTTTGGCACATTCTTTAAAAAATGCAGGTTAAACATTAAGGTAAACTTTTCCGGCAAAAAGTTTCGGGTTTGCCCAGTTCGACACTTTAAACATTTCATACTGACAGGCTGGAATAAAGCGCCGCATTCATATTGACGATACGAATATTTGTGGTAGATTTGTCAAAAGGAACCCCCCAAAAAGGTTTTCTTATATTAAAGTTCTTTTTATTACTTCCCCAAAAACCATATGTGTGATGTATGTAAAAAAATTATTTTTAAAATTTCCAAAAAATTATTCTTTATAAAAATTTTTGCTTTGTCTAAAATGCTTAAAGCTATAAATAAGCATGCTCTATGATCTGTTTGGTTTAAAAATGCATAAATATTAGTGGTTTATTATTTATTATTATTATTATTATATTTATAAGTATTATCTTGAATAATTTAAAAATAACAAAATGCATATTTAATAGAAAAGCATAAAAAAAAACAAATAAAAAAAAATTAAAATATTCGAATTATTTACAAATCTTAATATTTGTCTTTAAAATATATTTTTTTTACGTACAAACTGACAAACTTTGAATTTTCTTTCACATTTAAAATGAAAAAATTAGGTTTGACAAGTACTCTAAATGTTACACCTTTTTTTTCTAAGATCTGTATTAATATATCAAAAATCAAAATGTAATAAGCCATGAAAAAAAGGACTCTTATAATATATTATAAAACATTAATAGTTCTGTAAAGCAGCTTTGTCCTTACATTGTAATTAAAGTCGAGTCACGCACCCACGAATTTAAACTCTCACTGATACCCAAATGATATTGCACATTTTATACCAAATATATTTGCAACATAAGTAGGCTTTAAGACAAATAAAAACACATTAATAAAATTCTATATTTTGTTTAGACTTTTTAATTACAATATAGCTCTTAAAAAACACAGATGTGCAAAGAGTAATTGACAAATCCATTTTTTTAAGTTTCTTCTTCAAAATGTAAAATAAAATGTGATATAAATCCTTGATAAAATACAAAAATAAAAATCAAATATTTTTGTGACTTTATAGTAATAAACATTATTTTGAAGAAAAAAATAAATATTTGTAAATTGGTTGAATTTTGTTGGAAAAAATGTCTTTTTATGTTTTTTTATAGATTTCTTTTAAATTGTGCACATTGACCTTAAATTAAATTTAAAACATCTTTTTTAATAATTTTTTAGATATCAAGCCAACTAACCTTACATCTTGGTATTTTAAATAAATTTTTATTAATAACCTTTCCCACCGACGCGACGCCTGTGAGCCGGATATCATTACTGAATTTTAGGTTACTCGATTAGCAGAGGTAACTGCCGAAAAAAGGGTTTAAATAATTTAAAAATAAAAAAATTGTCCAACTCTTTGGCGGTCACTGTATATCCTCTACTACTGCAATCTGCACAGGTTTATTGTGTATCCTTAATCCATATAATAAGATTACATTGTCCAAGAATGTCTTCTTAATTAAATTTTACAGACTCAAAACCAACTTCTTTGTGAATCTTGCTGCTTTGGATTTTTCCTTACCCAGCCTTGCAAACTGCAGTGCTCTGCGGTTTCTTGCATACCAGAACTAACCAAAAGGTAGTAAAAATTATGGTGGGACAAACACCACCCTAACTTTTACTTACTACCTTCTGGTTGTATTTCAGAAGGCCTTTTACAAATTGTGGCAAGTATGCTTCCAGAAATTTTTTTGTTCCTATCCGCCAGTCTTGGAATTCTTCCATGATCCATGATCTAATAAATGACCTTTCTTGGCATAACGAAATACAACAGTAGGGTTCGCGACCAACCATTGCCCTGCCAGTTTATCAGCTTCCTCGTTGCCTTGGTGGCCCTCATGTCTCTGAAACCTAGGCAATAATCAGTTTTTGGACACGACAACCTCTTTCCTTCTATACAGTCCAGCACTAGTTTGAAGCTGATCTTAAACGGACTGATCACCCCGACGATGGCTATCTGGCTATCCAAATAAATTACTATGTTTTATCCAGACATCCAGATGCTATTGACCTTAGAAGTAATTCTTTGTAAAAGAATCTTTAAGAAAATCTAAGGTTTAAAATTAAATTCTTTATTAGTATATTAGTAAATTTGTTAATTGTTATTTTTTAAAGGAAGGGGGTGTTTAATATAAAAATAAAAAGAAAAGTTGCAAGTTTTTTTACCTTTAAGGCCAATAGCATCCAGGACATATTGGCAGTTTTTCATTTAGAGGACCAACACTGGAGGAAAAAGCTAAGCAGTTATAATTGGTAGTCCGTACCTTATTGTTGTGTACCAGCTACCACGTAAAAACAAAAATGCGCTATCAAATATATTTTAACATTAAATAATGAAAAAGAAATTATAAATATTTTTCAGCATAAAATTTTTTAAATTGTTATGTCCGTGAAAAAAAATAGCCAATAATCGCAATAATTTAGAATATTTTTCTTCGAATTCCCCTCTCGCATTAACTAAGGCATCGAAGCTTTAAACTCGGGTAAAGGAGATCAATTAAGAACGTCGGGGCTGCGTCTTACCACCCCAGACGGCATTAGGATTAAGTATGTGGCTAAATGGGGAATCCATATGTAGATTATGACTTAATGCCACCGCAGCAATTTTCCCTTGATTTCCCTATAAATCCTTATAATCGTTGGAGAAATGCGTCGTTATCTTAATTATATTAGGAATTGCTGCCATAAGGAGAACTATTGTTTTGATTGCTTCTTTTATCATACGCTTTTATTTTTAAGATAATTTATTTTTCTTTTTAACTTTATAAAACTAAATTACTTATTTTAATTATAACCATGGTTTACATTATATAAATTAGATGCTTAGCTTTAAATACAAATTACACTTTAAGAAAATATCTTTAAAATATTTTGCAATATAAACTTGCATGCATATCTGTTACAGGTCCTAATTAGGTAATCCACCAGCAATTAATAAAATTCCTTGTCAATTTTATTAATTGACGTTCTACTTTTTATAACTTATTTATTATTATTAATAAATTACTGGTGGATTCATTACCGTATGTATTAGGTATCAAACAATTTTACAAAAAAAAATCATAAATACCTTTTAATTGTCTTATTAGAAAATAACAAAGTATAATGTGGGAGCTTAGCAATGGCTTCAAATTAGACTAATACAATTTTGTTGTTAAATCAATAGGGGAGCCAATATCAATAAGGTATCAAAATTTACATCGAATTTCCTATGGCCAGTCTGGTGATGCATAACCCGGTTTAAAGGTTAGTGAGGTCGCTTTAAAGCTTTCTTCAGTGCTTGTCTAAATTCAGGACCCCCTCCTAACTTTTAAATTATTTGTTTTTTTTTTAATAAAAATTTGAGGACTTTAGTGATGTTACATAAACCAAATTTTAGACAGCAAATGACAGATATAAATGTTAAACTGACAGCTAGGCGCCATTTTACAAAGAAAAATTAAATGAAAAGGGAGTCTTGTGGTAATTATTTTTAAGGTCCTGACGAGTACTTTATATCCTCAAAATATAAAGTTAATACCTTTACCTACTACAAAATGGCAGTACTTTAAAAATTACGTGAATACCTCAATTAGATGGCCGTATTTCCGAATATAATAAAGTTAGTTACACTTAATGTGGTATTTTTTAAAGCTCTTTTAAGGATTTATTTAATAGTAATATTGGTAATATTATACAACGTAGGACAAAAAGTATGATTTTTTTAATGGATCACCCTATATATTATATCACAAATAAACCGTATATCCATCTTTATTAGTTTGGAGATATGGCCATCCAAATCAAGTATTCAGGTAATTTTCAAAGTATCGCAATTTTTTGGAAGGTAAAGGTATTCACTTTATATTCTGAGGTTATAAAAACTTGTCAGTAGTTTTAAAATGATGCACCACAAGACCTCCCTGTTAATTTAATTTTTCTTTTCAAAATGGCGCCCAGCTGTCATTTTGACATTTATATCTGTCATTTCTTGTCTAAAATTTGGGTTATGTTGTCTTACTAAATTCCTCAAATTTTTATAAAAAAATACCTAAGAATTCAAAAGTTAGGAAGGGGGTCCTGACTTTAGACAAGCACTGTATATGCTACTTGGACTTAAGGCTGACCACAAACATGTGAGTTCCTCTATGTAATTACTAGAACATAAGGAAATAAAAAACTATGAATTTGCCAACCAACAAAAAGATGCACAGCCACGTTTTACAAACAGAAACTTTTATATACTATAACAAGGGGTCATCTTATGGAAAAACATGGAGAATGAGAAAAAAGGCTAACAGATACTTATTAAAATGACACTTTAGGCTAAAGACAGGACAAAGATACATATAACAATTACCAAAGTGGCCCAAGAAGCTATTAGAACTTTTAAAAATAATCTTAAATTAGCCACTTACTTGTTAATATTACTCAACCCCTTTAAGGTATCACCCCAAAAAGATGAAATAGACGGACAATAAACACAGTGTCATGAAAGATCGATTTAAACCGCGAAATATATCCATGATCCGCTTTAAGAAACACAGTTTTGCAACACAGTTAATCAGCTGATAAAAATGGGTTTATAGATTTTAGAAATTAACCAAGTTTTTGATTTTTGTCTTAGCTAGAAGCACTTTACTATACGATACTAACTGCAACAACACAAAGCAAAAGCAATGGTGTAGTTCCCCAAAAGGGTTAAAAAAATCCGATAGTGGCGTTTAACATGAATTTCCCATACTATGCAACTTGATGAACTTGACACACCAAAATATCTAAAAGGAATATTTTTCCCTCCCAACTTGCTTTTCAAAACATATCCAAAAAAGTTTCGGGATTAAGTAGATCCACTAATGTAGGGTATCTAGTAAAGCTCTCCAAGTCAAAATAAAAATAGCGTAGGTTACCTCTCACACTAAGATGTGTTGCATACCAAATTTTTACAAAACCAAATTGTACTAGGCAGAATACTTTACAGATGCAGTAAAAATGAAAATATTAGAATAGTTATCGAAAGTTAAAGTAAAAAATACATCTTTATATAATTTATTAAAAATATGTAATCTCTTTATTATTAGAAATAACACAAAGCCTATTACTATCACAAGCCTTAGCTTGGTATGTTAATGATATTCGATTTGATTTCTACAACCCGTTGGCCGTCGACATCAAGAAAGGATAAACCCAAGGCGAGACGTAATAGTTTTGCGGCAAAATTGTACGTTTGGATGTATTACGAGGCAGCATGAGCAATTTCGCGTTAATGAATGTAACTGAGCCTTGTAATTACAGAGGTTGCTGTTGTGACAGTTGCGCTCTAGTTGCTGGTCGCACACGACGACGTCACGCACGTCACATATGTACTTTGCAGCCATTGTACAAGATTAAAACTAAAATATACGAGTCGCAGCTTGTATACTCGTGTCATAACTTTGCAGTTTATAATATGCACGTTTTTGGTAATTAATTAACGGAAACCTTATTTACTTAAAAGCATATTATAGTGTCATCTAAATACATTGTAGGTTACCCATTTGCAGTGCAGTTTAAATTACATACCGTGTGTTCCATAATAGGCGTTGCAGGATGGACCGAACATTTTTAAATTTTAAGACCGTATTTTAGAGAAACTTGTCGCATGGTTCAAAGCTAAGAATACAAAACTTACGATTCAAGTAATAACTTAAAATATAAAAAGGACCAAGAGTAAAGTACTTTTATTATTAAAAATTAAACAAAATTGTTTGTTAATATCGCACTGAGGGTGCTGTTGTGATATATGCGCTCTATTTGCTGGTCGCACACGACAACGTCACACACAGCACATGTGTACTTTGTGTACTGTGCAGCCATTGCACAAAAACAAAACTAAAATATACAAGTCGCAGCTAGTACACCTGTGTTATAACTTTGCAGTTTATAATATGCACGTATTTGCGGAAACCTCCGGTTAAAGTCTAATATGGTGTTGCTTAAATACGTTGTAAGGTACTTTTTTTACAATATAGTTTAAAATTTACATGCAGTGTGTCCCAGGACAGGCGTTACAAGACAAATGGACTGAACATTTTTGAATTTTAAAACGGTATTAATCTGAGTAAACCTCATTCAGGTTAATGTCTAATACGTTGTAAAATACTCATTTTTACAATGTAGTTAAAAATTTGAAGATATTTAAACAATTACTTGATTTTTAAGTACTTATCAATGCTTATTTCGATACTATAACTTAGAAATGTATTAACACGTATTACAAAATGCGTAGCATATATTAGTCATTATATTATTTTGAAAAGAAAGTTTTTGTATATTTTTAAATATTATACCAAATTTAATAATACTCTTATCTTTTTAGGTACTGACGTGTAAAGCTAAAAAAGTATTTTTTTCTTTTTATTATATTTGTGATATTGGTTCAAATATTTTATTGGAATTTTATTTACAGTCACCATGCCTATTTACGGATTTCGTAATGCAAAACATTTTTAAAAATTCTTTTAGTGGCATTTGAACGGCATTTACACTTGGTTTTTTGCTGTTTATGGCATTTTAATGAAATAGAATGGTATCACACATATTATTACAAACCTTGTGTTGTTTTATCTTTAAAATTTAAATATATTATCTAAACTGTTTGTTAAAAAATTATATTATTTTACTTTTAAGTGCAATAAACTTTATAATATTAAAGAAAAGTACAATAAGATAAACATTATTTTTAAAAAATATCTTAAACAATTTAAAAATATTTTTAAAATCAATATAAACATTTTAAAGTATGACGTGATAACAATGATAAATATAAATATTTGTTAAAATTAAAAATAAAAGTAATTGTTGTGTCACATAAGAAAAAAGTTTGAAGTACCATAATAGAAAAATATATTTTTATGTATCACTCTAAACAACCTTAAATTTTTGTTGTCAGCTGACAAAAGTCCCACATCGAAAAAGGTTGTAAAAGCACACGGTGAAAAGCTTAAATACAATAATCACTTGGTAAAGGGATCGTGCGTGCATATTTTATGTAGGCGCAGCAAGTCGTGTTTTGAGTAATTTTCAAATGGTAAATATAGAGCACGATAACTTTATCTTCAAGAAAGCCCGCATTACAAGCGTTTGCCATGGTGGCGCAATACACGAAAGAATATAAATTACGTTCGAAACAAGGAAATTACTAAAAATAAAGTATTCAAGGTAAATAAGCTTTATTTCTTGCCTTGTTAGTCTATTTGTAAAGTATGGATTTTTAGTCAAACTCTAAAGCATAAAAAAATAAAGTAGAAAAAAAGGAAAAAGCAGTACAACGGATCAAGCCACTTTACAGAAAAAAGTAGAAAGTAGAACTTAAAAAAATATCACAAATTAGAAAGTCTATATGTATGTCTAAAGGGTGTTGAACACAGGAAATCCCATATAAATTTTTGATACTATTAAATAGCTCCCCTATCGTCTTTGCAACAAAATTGTATAAGACTTTTTAAAGGCATTGATAGGATAACCTTACACACCAAATTTTGATATTTTCTAATTAGCGAATTAATTTTTTTGGTGGTAGACAATGTTGACGTTTTCAATAATACTACTTTAGTGGATTTTTATTGTCTTTATTTATAAGTAATGCACTACGTTTCAAATGGTAACAATGTTTAACCGTTTTTAAATGATAACTAAAACTACTCTTAAAAAGCTACGACTTATATTCTTTTTCACGGTTCAACAACGGATGCCAGATATTTGGTATGTCGATACTAGGCGTGCTAAACAAATTTTTGTTCTTTAAAATAACAGCAGCTATTTTAAATTTTCTCTTTTTCCAGTGATCTTTTTATGAATAATTTTGGCCTCCGACCACTGTATGTGGTGATGTTTTGACCACGCATGTTCGGCAACTCCCGATCTCAACTTTGCACCTCGTTCTGTATATTTTTTATGATAATTTATTCTCTCTTTATTCATCGTTCTGTGCATAAAGCCCATCAATCACTTAAAAGTAGAACACTCCATTTAACGGCAGTATAGTGCGTTCTAAGAATAGGTCATCTTTTGAAGATATAAAGAAGAACATAATTTAACCCAAACTTCGAAAAGATGACATTTTACCAGAACGCACTAACACTCTCGCTATTTTGACTATGCTCGAACAGTTTCTACTTTTAAATGAAAGATAGGTTCTATGCACAGGATAATGGATTAACAATGGATTCATCGCTATCTCAAATAGTAGCAAATATTTATATAAAATGGTTTCAAAAGAGGCAATTAAAACTGCACTAAATAAACCAAAGTTTGGCTGGGGTATGTTGATGATACTTTCATTGTATGGACAGGTAATGATAAAGAACTGAAATACTTCCTATGACATCTAAATGGCATTTGACCGTAAACTTCACAATGAAGAAAGAACAAAAGCCGGCCCTACCTTCTGGACCTTTTAGTTACAAGACATAATGAACAAATACAAACCTCAGTTTACAGAAAAAACTGAACAATACCTACACCAAAAGTGAAATCACTCCAATGAAACTAAACAAGGAATCATAGGATCATTACACAACAGCACAGTAATCCTATGCAATACTAAAGAATCTCTCTAGAATGAAATAGCTAACTTAACTATGGACCTTAAAGAAAACGAATACAACCGAAGTATAATAAAAGAAACAATAGATAAATATAAAAAGAAGACCATTTATGACTATTTTGTACGATAAAGTCAGCTTAGAAAAGATACGCAGAATTGCTAACAAGTACAACATTTAAGCAGCATTTAAATCCCAAACCATTCTTACAAAGACGAGACCGGACAACAACACATCTTATAACAACTGTATCTACCAGATTCCCTGTTAATGTGTGTATACGTTGAAAACAAAAAGATCAAGAATAAAAGAACATAAAAAACATACGGAACAAGTTGAAACGTCAAGATCGTGGTCAAAACATTACCACATACAGTGGTCGGAGGCCAAAATTATTCATAAAAAAATCACTGGAAAAAGAGGAAATTTAAAAAGCTGCTGTGATTTTAAACAACAAAAATGTGATTAGCAAGTCTAGTATCGACATACCAAAAATCTGGCAGCCGTTGCCAAACCGTGAAAAATGAGTCAAGTTCTTGTGAAAAACGCATAGTATATAAGTCGTAGTTTCTTAAGAGCAATTTTATGTATCACTTGAAAACGATTGTAGATAGTTACCATTCAAAACGTCATGTATCAGTTAAAAATAAATACAATAGAAGTCCCCGAAAGTAGTATTAATGAAGCCAATTAAATATTATTTTAAAAAAAACTATTTGTAAAATCGTTGCATACCTGATACATACCTTAATGAGTATAAATGAATAAAATAAATAGTTTTTTTAATTTATAAATTATTGTTTAACATTCTATTATTTATTTATTTCACTGGTATTTATTTATTGCAAAACCCAATTTTACAAATTTTCGACTTGGTTGTTTTTTACGAACAAGCATGTTTTTGCCTATTTTTTTAACCCTAATACATATATTTCTGCAGAATGTATTTTTTAATATTTGTAAGGCCTTTTAAATGTACCTAAAACGTAAAATAATATTCTGGTATCCCTTAATCAACAGGCGGCTTAACAAACCCACATTTTTCCTTTTGTATTAATAAAATTAAAAACGAAAAGGATTTTAAAATATGTTCGCCCCATTTGCGAGGGTATGGGGCAAAATTAAAAGACACAGAAAAGTTTTTAGTAATTTAAGCCCGCATATTATAAATACCAAAGAGATTTCATATATCCTCCGCACTTGATCTGGCCTTAATGATCCATGTTCAACACACACCACCATCAGGAATTTTAATGTTTGGCATGTGAGTGATTCACTGAAAAAAGGTAGAAAATGTTAAGGAGATTTTATCCACTGATCTGAATGGTTTGCCAATGCTTATCACCTGCGCGAAACAAAATTTCGTGTTAGCGCGTTGTCTAGATTTCCCGTTCGGAGTACAAGGAGTACTGTGAGGGACGGTGAGTCAGTTTCGTATTTGGCCATGGCTTTTAAAATTTGCTTGTGAACGCACCTATGTGCGTGAGACCGTAAAAATTAGTTAAACCACTACATATCTAAATGTGAGTTATCTATGGCATTATCTAATTTATAATTGTTAATCAAAAAATTACTTTAAAAGTGGCACTTACTATTGTACCCAATATTTAAATTATAATTTTAATCGCCTAGTTTACAAATGTAATATGTAAACTGTACTAATAAACCATTATCGAAATGATAAAAAAATACGATATCTGTCATATTATACTAACCAATACTAACGTTATACTTGTACAACATACAAGTAAATACCGAGTATTCTCAAAGTTAAATTATTTATTTTGGCAGCCTATAAAGCTTATAAAGAAAATCCAATTTTCCAAGCGTTAAAAAAAAGGTGGCAAATAAAACAGTTATTGAAAAAAATATTAAAACTTTAAAGGCTAAAAAATATTTTTTAACCACTGGTTGTCTTTGTGTATAAAATCATAATAGTAATTTATGTAACAAGTGCATGAAGTGATACTTCTTTTTACGAATGGGAAGTTCCCATGAGTAATAAAAAGACACTTTTTGCATGTGTTGCATACTATATTTTTCTACGACGATATAAAAATTTCACAAATTACCATTTTATACATGTTTTATTTTATCTAAACTTATTAATTTTAATTTTTGCAGCGCAGCCATTCTATTGCAACAAAAATTATAGTCTGCTTATTTTTTAACAGACGGTTTTCCTCTTGACAACGTTAGCGTGATTTAATTTTAGAAAATTGTATGTACTTACTTTTTGTAGAAATAATACTAAAACGATATAAATTCCTTTTTAATTTCTTAGTCATCCAAATTCATTATTACTATTAATTTTCAATAATTTTTATTAAATTTATTTGCAAACTGCCAAATTTTAAAACTAGTGACACATGAACTAAAAGAAATAATGACGAATCAAAGGTTACTTGACCGTTTGGTTCAGTTGATATAGCGTTTACTGTTTTACATTGCATAAATTGATATTAAGGTTTCTTGTAGTAGGAATTGAAACAAAACATTATTTCAAAGTGTGAAAAAAGCTTTGAAGTGTTAAAAAGTTACTTTTTTTAACACTTTATGTAGTGCACCAAAATGGAGTACGTTAACTTCATGTTAACGATTAAAAAACAGCATTTTTTTAACGAAAAAATAATTTGTTTATCATTTATACTAAGCATACCTATAAACAACAGATTTTGTACTATTTCAGCTTTTTTTTAGATTTAACCCTTAATAAATATCTAAAAGAGTATATAATAGTGTATAGTGATATTTAAATTAAGTAACTACATTTTTCAAGATATTATCTTTGCATAAATTTTAGCCTATTAGGGTTATATGGCAGAGTAGTCAATTGTTTATGACTAAATATGGCCCTAATATAGTTGGCTGTAATAAGGTTAATTTTAAATATTAATTTTGTATGAACTTTCAACTAATTGTAATGATTGAAACCTTGTCACCCAAAAAAGACATTTATTATTATTATTATTATTATTATTATTATTATTATTATTATTAGTTATTATACTCCTAAGATTATTTTTGAATTTGGAATGATTACTTTCTTGTCGTATAGTGTTACGTTATACTTTTTATACGTTTTATTATTTATTTAAAATAAACTATTCTGTATATGGACACTTTGGTACAGGGTGTTTCCTTATTGCAGCAAAAATATAGGGCGTATTTCTTGGCTAATTTTATAAACAAAAGTTTTTTATAAACATAGATCCGGAAACGCATTGTTTTCAAGATACAGGGTGTAAAACTTTTTACAAAACATTATCTATTAATATTACTTACTGGATTAATTGACGTCTCAAATAGCAAACATATTTCTTTAAAAAAAAAATGCGTGGTATTTGCTTTAAATTAAAGAAACAAAAATATTGTCTCTTTTTCCCTGTTTTTTTCTAACTTATTATTCAAAAATAAAAGCCAGCTAAAGAGCATATCCCAAAACCACAAAACCACATAAGGAATAATATGCTTAGATTTGTTTTATATATACTTACAATTATTTTATTACAGCAACAAATACATACCTTAACAATAATAGTCACTAAATTAACGAATTTTACTAAATAGGTTGTTTTTAAAATATTCCTCTTTCTTGCGTGGTAATATGATATGAAATATGGTGTGTTTTTTTTTTTGTTAATTAAGGCAGATATGGAAAATAAAATCAAATTAAAAAGGTTTGTTTTAATTTTTACTTTTAAAATAAAAAAAAATATATATGTTTTAATTTTTACCTATTTAAATAGGATATTAAAATGCAGAAAAGCTGTTGGCTCACATTTTATTGCCAGAAATATTCGTTTAGGTGCCGTTCGAGACGCTACTGATCTTAATAAAATTTATTAAGTTATGGCTTATTAGCCAATTTATTTTATAAATATTACTGTCAAATTTTATTAAACTTGGTTAAGAGATATGTAAATTAATAAAAAAATCCGTTATTTTTTTAAACTTTAACACCCTATATGCTGAAAACATCGCCTTCTAGATGTTAGAATTGTACTAACGGATAAAATAGTACAATTATTAAACATATCTAGAAGGTGGTGGCTAGAAGCAATGTATAGTGCCTGGACTAGCAATAAAATAGACGTAATGGTAGTAGCTCTTTTAAAACCTATTTAAAGATGTTTTTTGACGAGTCTACCACGAATGCGTCACTTTTTTGTCGAACAAGTTTATCCCAATGTTATAAATTTTATTATCATGAAGTCCATTTTATTGCTGGCCCAGGCACTAGTATATCTGGACCTAAGTTTATATAAACTTTTTTTATAAAATTGGCTAATGAATAAGCCCATAAATTGTCTTAAAGCAATTAAGAATGACTCTGTATAAACGAGGGGACACCTATACAGGGTCCGGCACTGAAACTTTCTTTTTTTCAATGATACATGGTGGCGCTGGGATTGAGCTAGTTGCAGCGCGTTAGTGCGCTTAACAAAGAGCGTTATTGAGGAGATTTGTTTGTTAATTGTCAGTCGTAAAATGCTTTGGGCACGAGAGCAACGCACGTTCGCCGTTGAGACCTACTTTCACAAGGCCGGTCGATCATCGCCGTGCAGCGTTACAGTACAATATAACCCCTAGAGGTGCTGTTCCGGCCCAGGGATCCATTTTATCATGGGTGGAGGCTTTAGAGCAGATGGAAATGTGTCCTGCAAGAGACCAGGAGCAACACGGACAGTTAGATCCCCGCAAATATCGAGGCGGTCCGACAGTCGGTTTTGAGATCTCCTAGACGTATCTGCTTCTGAAACGCCTTAGGCAATGTACGGTTCCAGCAAGATGGGGCCACAGCCCACACATCACGACTTTAAATGCCTGTTTTGAGACAAAATTTTCTAGGGTGACTTATCTCCAACCGAGGTGACATTTCATGGCCCGCACGATCGCTGTGATCTAGCCCTGGCGATTATTTTCTATGGGGCTACCTCAAATTTAAAGTGTACAACAACCGTCCTGCAAACCCTGAAGAATAGTAAAACAATATTCGTTACGAGATAGCCAACGTACCGAATGATATGCTGGAAAGGGTCCACGCACAATTCAGATATCGGTTACAGCAATGTATCGACAGTAATGGTAGACACTTGTCAAATTATTTCTATTTAAAACAACTCTGACGCAAACTTGCCATGTTATTGTCTAATGCTAATAAAAAAATAAATAAAAAATGCAATATATGTTTTTATTTTTACCTATAAAAAAAGAAAGTTTCAATGCCGACCCTATATAGGGTAGTTTTGTTTTCAACTAAAAACACTCTATAAAAAGTATAATGTACCATATAACACGAAAGTTATCATTTTTGTGGAACTACCCATGTCGACTACTTGTAATAGGGTTCATATTTACCCTTGGGTTGCCTTGCTCTTACCCGCGTTATTATTAGAATTAGAAAAGGCAAAAACGTCAGATGAGATTTAATTAAACCATACGTTACGTATACCTACGTTACACGAGATGGGGGTGATAAGAAATATGGGGATAATGTACAGAGAAATTATGGAAATTTCAGTAAATATGTTAAAGCAATTTTAGCAGATTATTTAAGGTATTATTTGAAGAACTCATATTCTTTAATACTGGGCCAAATACTTGTACCAAATACTTATAATACTTATGTTTATAGGTATTTGGAAAAACTATACTGTGACCGGCGAAATGTTCGCAACATATGGGAATTTTTTTATTAGGGAAATCCCGATTTTTTTCTGGCGATCGCCTCTGCATATTTGATAACCTAAAAATCCATTTAATTATGTCATGTAAACAGCGGTATTGCGGGAAATTTTAAAAACCAAGTTGAAATTACAAAAATTGGGATTAGGTCACAAAATGTCAAAATTAATTCAAGAGTAAAAAGTGTAAAAGTGCTGTGAAAAAGCGAATTCGCCATTTTCTTAAAAAAAAATAACAAACTTTAAATGTACCATTTTATTTTCCAAACTAGCTCAATTTAACTAAACTTTATTTGTTTAAATTAAAATAAAACATATTTTTTGTTTATTTTTTTGACAACTAGAGCAAACAATTTAAAAACTAGATTTACGCCACTACATCCGGTGTTGCAACGGATTATTTTTAAAAATCCTTTTATTATTTTACCAAACCAAAAACGTTAAAATATTCAAAAATGCTAAAAATTTATTGATGCTAATCAATAAGGTAAATCACCATAAGAAAAATAAAAATACAAATTTGAAATTAAATTTGCATGGAAAGATCTTAAACCTGTTTTTTTTTTTTCATTTGTCTCCGAGCCTACAAAAGCATACATTTTAATTTCTTGTTTGTATTTTTATTTTTGTTAGTGTAATTTGCTTATATGTTATGGGTAAAATTGCCTATATTTTTGTAAAATGTAAAAATTATAAACTGTTTATTTTACCAGATGAACTAATAAAATAATAGATGTAAATGACATTAAAATAAATCATTATATTGAGGGGTAATTTTACCGTTTATGCACAAAATGTTAAAACTCGTCGTCAGTTATGAGTGTAAAATAATAAGGATTAATAAATAATAGATGTAAATGACATTAAAATAAATCATCATATTAAGGGGTAATTTTTACGTTTATGCACAAAATGGTAAAACTCGTTTTCAGTTATGAGTGCAAATAATAAGGATTAATAAATTTTAGAATTTCTGACTATTGTAACGTTGTTGGTTTGGAAAAAAATAAACAGATTTTTAGCAATAAACCCTTACAACACCGGGTGTACTGCTAAGAACCTATGTTTAAAATTGTTTACTGTATGTAGTTGCCAAAAAACAAAAAAATTGGTTTTATTTTGCCTTAAAAACTTTTTAAGTTTTATCATAAAAAGTGCATATTTAAGTCACATGGTTGTAATTCTAATATCTTATATTGCTTAACCGCTTATACAAGGTGTCTCTTAAAGGTGCGGAAAGAACTCCACCACAAATTCTGTGGCCTAAATAGTACGATCTCACCAAACTTACTTAAATTAACTTTTACCACATATACCTCTTAAAATAAAAAATGGTGAAGAATAAGAACTTTTATCCAAAAGTTAAATCCAAAGTAAATCAAAAACCTTTTTTTATACGAAAAAAGTTCCGAGGGAACTTTCTTTAAATTTAACAATGAAGAAATAAGCAGATATAAAATATAACCCCCTTCCCTCCCCATAGCGCCACTAGCCGAATTTTGAGACAATATACTTAATATTCCCGAAATTATAAAAAATTAAAACTAGACTAAACTTTTAACACCCTGTATCTCTGAAAACTCCACTTTTTTATTTAGAATATATCCTTTAGGATGTCGGTACTTTGTCTGGTCAATGTATGTGCAAAAATAGCAATTCGTTCCAGGTCAAGACCCGACAAGTTTAGTTATTGGTGGGTGAGAACCACACCGGATATGCCCGGGGCTTGGGTTATTGATACGCCAGTTTATTCGCTGCCTCATTTCCTTTAATACTAGAGTATTCTGGTACACATATCAAATTGAACTTATTGGACTTGGCCTCCCTACTCAATAGTTGTGCGGCTCTTGAGTCACTGCATATGTACAGGTATTTGCCTCTGTATTGCTTGTCCAAAGTCTGGCACAAACCCAGATCGCATACACCTCTGTTTGAACTACTCTGAAATGATCCCCAAGTACAAGCTACAAGCTATCTTCATCCTTGGATTTTCACCCCTAATACCAGCTCCAGTCCTACTACTATTCTTTGTGCACCAGAAAAGTACTTCAGGAGTGAGGATGTGTTTTATGTGATTCATCTATTTATTTCTGTCCAGGATTTTTGTTTTATATTTTCTGTGGTCTTCTCGGTATCGCATCGCAGTCCTCAGGTCGTGAGATACCATTTCCTTTTTCTTTAACTTTAATGTTTAAGGTCAAATAGGTAGCTTATGGCTATAGTCGGGATGGCCCGGAAAATTGGGTTAGATCTTCATCCAATAAACACTCCTTAATTAGTTAATTTTGAAAAATTAAAAAATATTAAATGTTTTTATCATAAAAAATAGGTTATCTTTTAAATCACCGGCACACAAAAAAAAGTTTGATGTGCACCGGACGCGACCTATCTAAAAGTATGTTTTTTGACCCTCTGAATCAAAATTTCAAGTCAGGTTAGGCCGTATGGCTCTCAATTTCAAGTAAATTGCAAAAAATTGTAAAAAAATGAGTAAATTTTTACTATTTCTTTCTGTTTTTTGCAATTTACACAAAATTGGAAGGTGTACGGCCTAAAATAATTTGAAATTTGGATTAAGCGGGTTAAAAAACATGCCCCTAGATAGGTAGAGTCTGGTGTACATTTTTTGTCTTATATGGGCCGATGCACCAGTGCACATTTTTTTACATCGGACGCGACCTATCAGGCATGTTTTTGACCCGCTGAATTCAAATTTTGAATCAGTTCAGGCCGTACACCCTCCAATTTTGAATATGAGATAATTTGCACCATTTTTTACGTTTTTGCACTTTACTCAAAATTGGGACCCGTACGGCGTAAACTGACTTGAAAGTCGGATCCAGAGGGTCGAAAAACATACCCGTAGATAGGTCGCGTCTGGTGCACATAATTTTTTTCTTTTTTGTGTGCCAGGTGTTATTGACCCAATAAATTAAAAATAGCTTTTAAAATTTTAAACAGCAACATTATTTGCCTATTAAATGGATATTTAATTTTTACAATAAAATATATTTAAATGGGGTGATCGACTTTTCATTAACACGTTAATAAGTTCTTTTAATGTTTAATGTTTTTTTAAATCCTTATTTTTGGGTGATCTAAAAGCAGGGGCGTAGCTACCGCCGAATAAGCCGTATCAATGATTCGACTCCCCGGGCCCCCAAATATGTGCAAGAAAAAATTGGTGGTAGAAAACTGTAAAATTGTCGGTTAAATTAAGATTTTTATAGAAACAAAGAAAAAACAATTTTGAAATAGGAAAAAACAATATATTTGAAAAATGGGGACCTTTTTTTAATTCAATTTTTTTGAGCCCCTTACTCAGGAGTAAGTACTAGTGTACTTTAAAGTTAATCGACTCCATGACTTATTTCTTTTTATATACATATACTATATAATTAAAAGAATATATGTTTGTTAAAAAGTAATTTAAATTCAAAAGATACAAGTTAAAAGAAACAGAAAACGTTAATTGACTCAAAATTATTAAAAACAAGCATAAGTAAGTTCAGCTTATTATATTATATAAAAGTTTACAGACCGTTAAATAAGAAAACAGTCTTTAGAAATGTTGCCCTTTTTCTTTTATGTAGAGCTGCGTTCGTATAACATTTTAACTTTTTAAGAAAACTTTCTTATTTTTTCTTGTCTACCAAACAAGCTCTCTGTACTTACTTTAAAATACTTTCGATGTTTTTTTCTTAAAGGTATTTGATTTAAAAATTTTAATTATTAAAGTTTTTGTAATAAGCAGGCCGTGTAAAAGCATAAGAATGTTTAAAACATTAAAGGTTTTAAAAAATCCAATTAATAAAAGTTTTTTTATAAAAGGGTTTAAAACATATCCTATAGCGGGTGATTTTTTAAAGTAAACAATATAGACACCAAAACTTTTTTTTTCATGGAAGGAATAATATGCAACGATAAAAATATATTTGTATATAGTAAAAACTAATAATGGCCAATTTTACTATCACTGGCAGTGATAATGTAGAAAAAATTCAGAATTATGTAAATATTTTATATAAAAAAATTATTTACTTAAAATATTTTCCAATACCATGTTACAACAAATGCTTTGCTTTTCAAAATAGCAACCAATAACTCGATCTTTGATTATTTATTTTCGACCTTCGGCATAGCCGAAAACAACCATAACTTTGTAAGTTTCAATAAGACACGCGGCACATATTTACTAATAAAATATATTATTTTGGGAACAAAGACACAGTATTTGCCAATTAATATCATTTAACCTCTAAATATTTTTAATTTTTAATCATGGGTACCATAATGCCGTAAAAATAGATGTAAAAATCTATTTGACCTGTTGACTTCTTGGTCCAAAATTTACTATTTTGACCTCCTAAATATTATTATTGGATGAATTTAAACCCTTTGATTTAAGGTATCACTTTACTCCCTTTTCCCATTAAAAGTTTTTACTTTTTGTGCTGGTGAGAAGGGAGGATACCCTTAAACAAGTAAATTTTAACCCAAAAATGTTTGCTCCTTTAGGAAGGAAAGGAAATTGACCTGTTTCAGATTTTTTTAAGTTTACAAATAGCGATATTATGTAGGGAGGCTTAATTTAATTGGAATGCACTGTATGCAATTTAAATGTCAAGAGCAGCAGCGGGACTCCGTGCTTTATAGAATTCTACACCTCGTTTTCTATCGTAGATTTCTACTCGGGAAGACGATAAATACACTTCTTGGTACTCTGTATCACAATAGACTAAACATCGGAAATGTTCGTAAAATGTCTATATGTGTACTAATACTTCTCTGTTTAACTGTGCAAGAAAAAAAGGACATAAACACAGCTATTGCAAATTAAACTTACGGAATATCATTATTCAGCAATTGAGTTTTTAATTATTGTTTCTAACACGGAACAAAAAAGGTTAGGTGTTTAATCGATTTTTATTTAATTTTATTCTCTTTTACTCCTAGAGTCATTTTTGCACTGTGACATTAGCAGTTATTATGTCTATCGGATACTCCTTCCTTTTATAAAATTAAATTTTTCTGAAGATTAACTAAACCTTCTTTTCCAATAAATAGCTATCAATGTTCCCTACTGAAAATAATTTAAATCAGTAAAGCAAAAATATGACACTAATTTATCTAAACTAAAAAATTCAATAAGAAATTAGCTTTATACAATTGAGAATCTTTGCAAAAATCAAGGTCACATTGGTTGGGCAGTAAACACATGGCTAGAACTAAAATTATATTTTTCTATCATTGTAAAAAACAATAAAATAAATTTTTGCATTCTAATAACACAAAGACAACTAAATAAATATATAAATCGTAGCAAACCAGCGATCATCTAAATTTATTTTCTTACGACCACATGTGAAAATAGTAAATAGCACACTGTTTTCATGCATAGAAAATGCCTTATATCACACTAGTGTTAAAGTATAATATAAAGTTGTCATCGTTGTCATTGTTATTTAAAATAAATTTGAGTTATCAGGCTGTTAATGGGATTTACATTGAAAAAGCCATGCAATATTTTTTTAATGAGGACCTTTTAAATTCTTAAATAATAAAAAGCGACTAGGTAGGCGATTTTGATATAAAAATATTGTTAAACAGCATAATATATCGCAGTAAGGAGAAGTATATCACCCTAGTGATGCAAAGTTTTCAATTGTTTTCTTATTTTTCCGTGAAGACAAACAACTTTATTGTTTTGGTGAATAACTTGTGGTCGTAGGAAAAATAGTGTACATTACTTGTGTGAAAATCACTTTCACATCCTCGTGGGTTTGTCGCACTCGGCTGACGCCTCGTGCAACAATATTCTCACTCGTGAAATAAGTCATTTTCCACCCTTGTAATGTAATATACTATTTAGGTTATGTACGACTTTTTTAAAATTTCAGTAGACATCGACACGTTTAAGATCCTGCTTAGGTTTAATCAATTTGATCGACTTCAAGCTATTTTTTGAACACAGAGTGAGTGAGGTAGAATGAAGTCAATTTGTAGAATACAGGGTGTTCGGAAAATGCTTTTGAAAATTTTATATCATTCTGCAATAAGAAATAATGTTAGTAGGTCCTTTGACAAAATGTCGAAATCTCCTTGGTTAACACCTTACAGGGTTTAAAAGTTCAATTTTTATTTTTGTTTTTTATTGTATTGTACTCCATTTTTTACCGAATCTAGTTGACATATGGTACACAGATCAAGCTTTGCAGATTCTAAAATTTGGAGATAAAAAGTACTTTTTTAATACCGTCATAAAGCACTTTACCTAAAACTAAAAATGTATTTACATCATAACTTTTTTATTTTGACAGATATCGCAAAGTACTCTTTATTAAAGTCAATAAACCCAACCGTTTGGGCACCAATCAACATCAAAGCTTTATGAATTTCAATCAAATTACCCACATACATACAGGTGGGTGTACCCAGTAACTTAACCGGGACAAACTTTACGGGGGCGATTCTACAATGGAAAATAAGAAAACACTTCATATAAACATATGTCCTAAAGTTTTCAATTGTTTTCTTATTTTTCCGTGAAGACAAACAACTTTTATTGTTTTTGGTGAATAACTTGTGGTCGTAGGAAAAATAGTGTGTACATTACTTGTGAAAATCACTTTCTTACACTCGTGGGTTTGTCGCACTCGGCTGACGCCTCGTGCAACAATATTCTCACTCGTGTGAAATAAGTCATTTTCCACCCTTGTAATGTAATATACTATTTAGGGTTATGTACGACTTTTTTAAAATTTTAGTGAACATCGACACGTTTGAAGATCTCGTTTATAGACGATGAGATTTTGATCAGAGCTTCAAGCGTATTTTTTGAATGAGTGCGAGTGGTGAAATGAAGTCAATTTGTAGAATCTTAGAATTCGGAAAAATGCTGAAAAATTTGCTGGGTCATTCTTACCGTAAGAAATAATGTTAGTAGGTCCTTTGACAAAATGTCGAAATCTCCTTGGTTACCAACTTACAGGGTTTAAAAGTTCAATTTTATTTTGTTTTGGCCATTATTGCATTCATTTTTTGCCAGATCTAGTTGACACTATGGTACACAGATCAAGCTTTGCAGATTCTAAAAATTTGGAGATAAAGTACTTTTTTAATACCGTCATAAAGCACTTTTACCTAAAACTAAAAATGTATTTACATCTAACTTTTTTATTTTGACAGAGATATCGCAAAGTACTCTTTTATTAAAGTCAATAAGCCCAACCGTTTGGGCGCAATAACATCAAAGTTTTATGAATTTCAATCAAATTACCCGCTACATGGTGTCAGTAACTTAACCGACAGAGCTTTGAGGGCGATTCTACAATGGAAAATAAGAAAAACACTTCCTTATAAACATATGTCTAAACGTCTTACTTTTGAACTACGATGTAGAAAATATTAAAAGTACTTTTTATCTTTTAAATTTTAAGGGCTACCAAAAACTTGACCATGTACCATATGTCAACTAGATAGGTTAAAAATGAATGCACAATATAGCGAAAAAACAAGAATAAAATTCAGGCACCTCCAGAGAATGCTTGGCAACGACAACCTCTTAATTTTATTAGTTTTGCATATTTTTTCTCGTCCTATAAAACAAAATTATGTCCTAACATTTGTTAATCAAGCAGGAAAACTCAAAAAAAAGTTTTTGTAAAAAATTAAACGCCCTTGATAAAAGGTCTCTTATAGTTTTTAGATCAATCCAACCTTTAAAAAAAATTAAGGTTAAAGATTCAAGAATTTAAAGAAAAACTTTTTCCATACTTTTTTCTATAAATCTAAACATAATAAATTATGTAAAAAAGTGTTTATGTTAAAGGGTTTTATTGTACTAAATGCTAAAAAATAATTCAATAAGTTCTAGCTACCATATCGCACCAATCCTCTCATCAATCTGGGCTTATGATCACACCAATAATAAAAGCGTTGGGCGAAGCGTATCCTGAGTAAATATTAAAAAGAAATGTCATTTAGTTCATTTAATGCCTTACTATAACTAACCAGAACTAACCAACGATTTTATATTGAAGTAGTTGTAAAAAAATGTAATCAACCATTTTGTGTTGGCGGACATTTTGAATTTACAATTGTAAAGAATGTATTATTATATTGTATTGTCATCAATATTAAGAGTGTGTACCTTTCAGATCGATCGGTCGTCAGAAAGGGGGTCAATTTCCAATTACTAGATTTGACACAAATAACAAATAAATATCAAATAAAAAGGTAATTAAAGGTTAACGATTAAAAAATTTTAGGAAAAATAAGTTTTTTGTCTTGAGTTTTGTAACTTATTTAAAAAAAGTTAAAGAGTTTTTTTGTAGAGCGTTTAATTTTTAATAGAAATAGTAGAAACTTTTTCTATATTAGGTAAAAATATCTTTTTAGTAGAGCGGTTAATTTTGCCCAAAAACTTTTCTAGATTTTTTTTTGTACGAAAGGAAGAAAAATATGCAAAAGTGTAATGAGGCGGATCTTCCTAATCAAATTAAAAGTGCTTATCGTTGCCGAGCATTTTCTGAAGGTTCCCAGACAAAGATTCTTTAGTGTGAAAAGACAAAATAAAAATTGTTCCTAATTTTTAACCCACCTTAGTACAGTGGCGTCGATAATTTCATTTCTTGGCAGGTATAATGAAATGGATATAGCATGTTTAAGCCTCGTTTTGTATGTCAAAATGCAATTAACAATTTTGAAGAGCAAAAAAAAGGTCTTCAACCTTAAAAATACATAAATACTAACTTTTTTACTAAAACATGTTCTATTATGCATAAGCAATAAAAAAAATAGGGAAATGGTCTCTCAACTTACAAACGCTACTTCACAATCTTTATCTGTAACAACCCCTTAAAACATTTATTACCATTTCTGGAAGTACCCTCTTTACCCACCTTCCCTTATCCACCCCTGTGCTCTAGTAAACATATAATAATAACCTATTTTTACTATTAACTACTATAAAAGACCCAATCTATTGCCTGTCAAGCTATCATATAAGGGATCCCTCCAGTGTAATAAGGCCCCGCCTAGACCTCTATCCTTTCTGAATCCTCTTTGATGAATTTTATGCGTCTCGCTGTGATCTTCGACATATTAGACCATCTAGCTAGGCAGGATTTTAATAGCTTTTGGGAAATTAAACCACATAAACATCATAGGTTACGTATTGTGGCCCCGCTTGATCCTATCTTATCTAGTCGGGTTTCTTTTGATACTGTTCAGGCCCTGATTTGTTTTACGCAAAGAGTTGGGATTATGATCTTTTACCCTAATTTCAATTAAAAGTATACAGGGTGTCCAATATGTGGGCAATCACTCGGATTCATCTAAAACACATAAAAATAATGTGACAAGTTCATATTAAATATTTTCCTGAAGCCCCTTTTTACAGACATATGTGCCTTTAAAGGACGTCAATAAAAATCGTTTTTTCTTGAATAACTTTAATATTACTTGATATAATAAAATATTTTTTTAATATAATAAATACCAGTTAGAACTCCTTAAAATGGTATCCTTGTAAAACATTCGCCTTCCTTAGTTCGCCAGGGGCGGACTAACCCTTACACAATAGTACTAATTATTTTTACACCCTGTATAATAAAGAAATAAAAATATTATTTTTAAATAGCTTAAAACATTAGTTACAAAAAGAAACATTTGCCTAATATTGATAAAGTAAAGCGTTTTCCAGAAAAACAACATTTGGTGTAATAAGGTTGTATTTAATAACTTTGATTGTCGGTCCGACGTAGACTTCCTCTTACTTAATGCATTCTCTAGCTTTAATTACCGAAAATTATGGGACCCTCGACAATGCTGCATTATTATTTTTGGTTTCGTAAAAAAATAGTTTTTTATAAGTTTTTAGTACAATTTTCAACAGAATAACCTATTTTTTTAGATGTCCCTTGTTTTTGTCAAAATCGCTTAAATTTATCGACTTTTAACAGCAGTACCTTTTTTGGCTAAGGATCTAAGCTACCTAAAAATACCTATTTAGTTTCTTTATTACACAGGGTGTGAAAATAATTATCACTATTGTGTAAGGGTTAGTCCGCCTCAGGCGAACTAATAAAGGCAAATGTTTTAGAAGGATTCCGTTTTAAAAGCCCTTATTTGCATTTATTATATTAAAAATTATTTCATTATACCCAGTACTATAAAAGTTATCCAAGAAAAACGATTTCCAACGACGTCCTTTAAGGGTACATATCTCTGTAAATAGGGGCTTTAAAAAAAAGTATAGGAACTGGTCAGATTATTTTCACGTGTTCTTTATGAATCTAAGAGATTGTCCACATATTCCTGGACACCCTGTATTATGCTTAAAAACTGACAAGGTGGGTATTATATTTATTTTCTATAGACAAACTTAATCTACGAGGAAGAAAATCATTAACAGTGCATAAATAAACGATTTAGGTAAAAAAAAATTCCACGACCGTTAAAAAACACTGTTTTCTTTTTATATGAAAGTAAAGAATATTTTAAAATAAAAGTGGTAAAAAAAGTAGCTTTTTTAAATAGTTTTAGGTTTTTCTTTACATTCAGATTTTTATTTCATTGCCTACAACGATTTATTTAAATATGAATTTATGCAATGTTACAGCACAGAAAGTATTGAACATTATTAGTAATAATGAATTTGAATGACTCGGAAATTAAAAAGGAATTTTTACTAATTTGGTATTATCTTTACAAAAGTAAATACAGGCTGTCGCCTTTTCGTTGCCCTTGAAGAGTATAGGAAAAACTAAACCAAAACACAATCTCGATTTCGATGTTTCAATAAATTCAGTGGTAAGTCCTAACGTATCTTAATTCGTTTGGCGATACAGAGTATTTTTTAAATTTTGTCAATATATAAGATTTAAAAAAATGTAAATAGAAAAGTTTTAGAAATTTTCACGTAAAACTCTGTAGCGTGCCTATATTTTTCACATTGACTTTTATTTTAAAATTATAACACAATTTTTTTTTAATATATAGAGCACCTTGTATATTTTATTATTAGTTGAAAGATCTTCTAAAAAGCTGTAGGAAAAACCACATGTAGTGTGTCTATTTTCTAATAGTTTTGGAAATATAGCCAAGATTAGGATTTTTTTTTTGGAGAAACACCTTGTATATTATATTATCATTGCACAGATATTTAAAAAGCTTAAACAAAATACCACATTTGATATATCTATCTCTTATAGATTTGAAAAAATAACTGTCTGAAAAATAGCTGATTTATACATATACAGCGCACTAAAATTTAGAGGCTTTTATTTTCAAAACTATTAGATAAAACCATTTCAAATGTAGAATTTTCTTAAAGGCTTTTAAAATGTCCTTTTAATAGTGATACAATATGGAGGATATTTTATTCAAAAATGTCATTTTATTTTCGAACTCCTGACGATGGCAAAATTTCCGAAACTATGACAAATTAAATACTTATATATTAAATGTAGTACTTTTTACGGTTTTTTAGAATCTTTCCATTGGTATAAAATATACAGGGTGTTCCCATTAAAAAACCCAACGTTGTGTTATAACTTTAAAATAAAAGGCAACAAAATAAATATAGGTACCTACGCCACTAAACTCTACGTAAAAATCCTTAACACTCTTATATTTATATTTTTTTGATCTCTAATAACAAGCAAGTTATAAATACTTGGCTTAGTTGACAAAGGTTAAAAACACCCTGTATTTCTAAAACAAATCCAGTAAGCCATAAATCACTTTTACCCCTAAATTTGTTTCAAAATCAAAATTGAGATTGTGCAATCAGACGTGTTTTATCTCTTTTACTTTTTGCTGTAACCTGCAAAGTCGACGAAAAGGCGCCACCCTGTACATTCAATATTTGTATTTATAAATCTTCCTAAATATATAAGTGTATTGGTTATAAAGGGGATAATTATTGTCTTGGAAAAAGGGCATACTTTTTTGTTGCATTAAAATGACCGTTCTACAAAAATTAAAATTAAATTAATAAGTGTAAATAAATAAAATATATACAAAATGGTAATTTGGAAAATTTTTATATGGTCGTGGAAAAAATATCGTATGCAACACAACCATAAAGTGTCTGCTTTTACTTATGATGTTGATTAAATTTTTCATTCGTAAAAAAGTACACTTTATGTACTTATTTTAAATTCCTATTATTGTAAGCAGTCTAGAATAAATAGTGACTAGTGGCCCAAGCTAGCAAGCGAGTAACTCAAGTTTGATTACCGGGACCAAAGAAACATGCAGGGTGTTTTAAAATTGACAAAATATTTTATGGCATATTTGGTGGGGAAGGGGCACCTACGATGATTGTGGGTTGAAGGGTGCATTTTAAGATATATAGGTAGTTGTTATTTATTAAACGTATGTAATGGTACTACCGCGTTGTACACAAGAGTTCCGTGAAATGAAATATCTGCGTGTTCGGTACTTGGACAGCGTTGACGAAACTGGGGAATTAAATGGATTGATTATACATCTAGGAACTTGACACTCACGGTACCTAGTACTTGTCTTATTATACTTATTTGTGGGCTTTTATAAAAATTAAAAAAAAACTTTAGACTTAACAAAACTAACATTTTAACAAACTGATAACCATGTTAAGGGTCACATTGTTAGTTTTAATTTACTTTGAAAATAGTTTCTTAGCGTCAACTAAAAAAGACTTTTGCCTTCAGAACCTTAAATCAACATAGAAAACTTAATAGTATTATGAGCGCAGTATTGTGACTCCAAAGCAAATAAGAAATTTAAAAAAGTTTAAAAAATATAGGCATTATTTTAGATCTGGTTTATATAAAAAAAAATTAAGCATTTTCTCATGATGCTAAAAAAACCCACTGCAAAAATTAGGAAATTAATGTATAGATTGTTGCAGCATCCACCTTACTTGCCAGATTTATCTCTTTCTGGCTTTTGTTACATCTAAAATAATTAGATCATTAAAAACAATTTTCGTTCAACAAATATGTAATGGTTGCCGTAAAAGCACATTTCAATGGACTTCCGGATTTTTATTTCACCAATAGAACCTATGAATAGAATCACTGCAACAAGAGTAGTAAAATAGTAAAATTCAGGATCAGGAGAATAAATAGTATAAAATATTTAAATGCATAAAGTGTGTTATTTTTTAATTTTATTTAATTTCACAACCCAATAAAAATCACCAAAATTATTTCTGCTTTCAAGATATTACCTTGTGTATAATACTAATTAACTTTTTGCTTAAAATTAAACTTACAAGAAACAATTTTTTTATTCATTTTTTAAAGTTATTAAAATTAATTACTCTACAAAACGGTAACCACATTTTTTTATTTAAGATGCCGCAGCACTTAGGTATAATCTTTCTACCTAGCGGTTAAGTCAGGTAGCGTTTATTTTATAATTATTTTTAGAATCTCAAATTGCAAAGGGTAGTTAACAAGGGTTCATTTATCATTGTGATTGACTATAATTGCTTTAAAATAATTAAATAAACTGTTAGAAAGGTAAAACTTATTTTGATATAAAATATATTTTCTTTATCTGGATGTTCAGGCTAGATTTTTTTAATATCTGTTTTTTGCCTTACCGCTAAGTGTTTTAGCCGGGCGCGCTTGTGGCTGCTCCGGTTGTATCGGCAGCGTCGATCTCCGGAGTTAAGCAGTGAAGTGCGCGCCCATAACTTTAATGGGTGACCGGCGTTGTCGGTTTTGGGCAACGGCACGCGGTGTTCTGCTCGAACGGACCGAGCAACAACCATCCAAGTTATGGAATGAATGGTGTGTGAATGGGAAGGAGTAGGGGTCAAGGTACAATAAGCCTTCAGGCTGCAGTGCATCACCTAGGGGGCGGTCGTCGGGCCTGGGTGGGATGACCCCGAAAGGGCGAAAAAAAAGTGTTTTAGCCACAAAAATTACAAAATTAATCATACAATTTTAAAACAAAATACCCGGAAAATTGCGACTTAATGCTTTTCAGAGGGGTAGTCAACAGGCGCGGCTCGTCCATAAAGTCATTTGACTAATGACCCACCTAATTTATAATTAAATTAAAAATAATAAAAATTAATCATAACAATAAAAAGCACAAATTCAATATTATGCAAAAATTTTCTTCAAATCTATTATTAGGCAAAAACTCCTTACGCGAGTACGAAGAAAATTCACTGAGTCATAATTTAGCTTGACCAAAATGCATTAAACCCAAAAAGGAAGCACAATTGCCATTTAGAAAGTTAAAAAAAAACGTATATTCGTACAACGGTAAATGCCTGCAACCCAAGGCAAATTCATTTTGCTGAATACTATGTCCATAATCAGGCCTGACTACGCACATTGTAATGGCAATGATCATGCGCAGTCAGCGCATAGTCCTGTCTAGGACCGAAACATTTAGGAAGATAAATTCGCGCAAAGTAGACAACCCTTGATACAATAAGTGAATACATTGTATCCAGCGGTCGCCTGCATCGCATAAAATTGTTTTGATTTAAAATTTTCTGAGGTAAGATTTTATTAACGTGTAATATGAAAACTCAATGGGTTAAATTGTGCAAGAAATATTACAATGTAATATAGTGGTACTTTGAAACATTGAAAAACGATTTGAAATAAAAAAGGGACATCCGAAATTCGCTCCGAAACTAAAACCACAAAGCAAAAAGGTTAGTTCTGAGTAGTAAGGACTTCACCAGACCAGCAAAGATAGATAAAAAGGAGAAAACAGGTATTAAATATTTCAATAGATATTTGTATAGGTACATATTTTTCGCAGAAGTAGAAGTATATTATTGTTAAAGTATGTCCAAAAAATAGTTTATGTTTATTGTCTAGAAAATGTAAGACATTGTAGAGAAAAGCATTATTAGTTGCTCACAAAATTTGCCCCACCTGAGAAAAAAGTAACGGACCGCGCCTGGTAATCAAGGTACGTACCTTCAGTGAATAAATCGGTGCGTTTACAGGCAAGCGTATTTAAAAGCCATGGCCAAATATAATCGTGGCCCATCGTCCCTCATCGTGATCCCCGTACTTTGAACAGAAAACCCAGACAACGCGTTGATAATTTATGCCTGATAATGCTGATTAAATAGCACGTACGGCGCCCGCGCGTGAACACTCGGTAAGGACGGGCATTGACTGGTATCCAAGCGCATAAAACCGTTTTCTCGCCCATAAAACGTAACTTTTGTTTCGCGCAGGTAATAACTATTGCCAATCCATCTCCAAAAATCTTGTGAGTTAAGCGATTTTACTAACATAAAGATCGCATGCGACACTGTATAGTGAAACTGCAGAATAGACCCGTAGTAGCAATATATGTCGGTTTTGTTTTTGGTATTCACAACAGTTGTACATTGGTTAAAAGGCGAGATGATGGTAAAAGAGGTAATCCACTGTTTGATATGGAGAAACATGTTCATCACATGATTGATGATATGACGTAAGTTGTTATTGAATACCACATCCGTATTATATCTATTAAAATGATGTCTAGTCTTTCAGTTAGGCGGTATAATAGCCAAGAAGTAAAATAATATATAAATATCTTTTAATACCATTTGTCAAACCTAAACCCTATTTTTACAATAATTAATACCAATGCTAGACCCCATAATGCCAATTTAACAGTAAACTTCAACACCATAATTTATCGCCTAATATGCCTCCCAAGATCATCATTTAAACATGTTTGAAACGTCCTATGTCGCAGGATTTTTAAACTAACATCACGTTCTTTGGACCTCGCAACACTTAAATGTGAGAAAAAATAGATGCAAAATAACACAAGACTATAAAACTATTTTATTAAATCAGTGCTCAGGCAAGTACAGAAAATCGCGGGTCACTTTTACTTTATCACTTTCTTAAACACTGTAAATAAGAAAGAAGAGATTTGATTTTTTTACCTTAAAGAAAAATTTCTATTTTTGTTTTAATTAAGACGTTTATACTTTACGTATACTAATAAACTATTTATTCTTAAGCAATTCCTTAAGTTGTAATATATTTATCCATTTACATTTACACCAAACAAAAAAAAACTAATTTTATTTTATTAGACTAAAGCTATTATTTTTGCTCTAGCTTTGTTTTTATGCAAAGTATCTACTAAATATATCTAAACGTAAATATGTAGTTTTTAACTTGAACTACATTACTTACTAAAGAAAAGCAAACAAATATTTTTACTTAATTTGGCTCTTTCTTTTAAAATAAAAGTAAATTTCTGACCTTTTTTAATATTTAGATTAAAATTAATTATTTAACTGTAAAGAATTTATGGTTTCGTCCGTTACTTTGTGACCGTACATTTTAAATTAATAAAATAAACAAAATATACTTTGTTTATAGTCACTTTAATTGAATGTTTAGCCGTGACAGCTGTTTCGTAGTACAACTAACGTTTGAAAATGTAGTTGTACTACGAAACAGCTGTCACGGCTAAACATTCAATTAAAGTGACTATAAACAAAGTATATTTTTGTTTATTTTATTAATTTATTTAACTGTATATTACCAGTTGTTAAAAAAATGGTTTTTATTTAGTTTTGGATAATGCGACTAGCATTTTTAAAATGCAGTTTTAAAAATTCAAAAATTGTTCATTTGTCATCTTTTTACACCCATTTTCAGACACTTTGTATAAAAAAAATAACAGAGTAGTATGATTGGTAGCGGTTTTTTCTTATCTGCTACCATTTGTTAAAAAATACATCATTTCACTTCTTTATTATATTTTTTTATTATATTTGCTACAATTAAATATGTAATTTGTATGTGTTACTTTTAAAATGATATATAAAATACTTATGACCGTTATAGACTCTGACATCTGCGCAGTGCACCTTATGTTGCATACCTTGATAAATTATTTTGTATTTTATTATTTTTAGTATATTTACTTAATACTTTTTTTAAGCTATATGCAGAATAAATGTTACCGGTTACCTTGCAAAACGTTATTTAAAAACCAAGTTATAGATGTTAATGCCACTAATATACCACACACACATTTATTTCTAACCCATATCGTGACAGTTAGCCTATCTTACACAAAACTGTTTACGTTTAGCGTTTTAGTTCCTTAAAACTACCCGATTAGGTTAATAATTATTATACGAAGCTAAATATTAAACATTAGCAAACCAGCGTAAGTCGCGCTAACCCCGATTGTCTCCCGAATTGTTGGAAAACGTCTCCAAGTGGTGCGCAGAACAGCGAGCCCAAATAGCCGCAAAAGGCGGTGCCTAACTTTCCAAAAACTTTTCAAACTGTCATAAACTCCAGAAACTTATTGATCCAACTTCCAAGAACAACTGATAAACTTTGCCCTAACTATAGTTCAGAATTTTAAACTTCCTAAACGAGAAGTTTAAAAGTTAGAGAAAGTTAAAGCCTACCTGGTCAGTAGCGTCGACAAGGACACACTCACCGTCGGATCTCTCTTTCTTTCTGAACAACAAGAATAACTATAATAGCAAAAGGAATTCACAAAATATGTTTTCACAACCTAACGATGTATGAGGCACACCATGTGTCTAACACGTTTTAACGGTAAGCATCTAGAGGTCGTCTTCGGCGAAATTTTCTGCTGGTCGAGGCGGACTTTTGAATGCGAGAAAAGGAAACAAGCGAAGAAAGGCGGGAGTGGCCGAGAAGTGTAAAGAGCAGAGGCGTCCATAAAACAGTAGAGTGCTTTGGTAAAAATGTATCTTTGGGAAACTAAACCTTTTAAAACAAAATTATATTGTGTCTATTAATAAAACGAGTAAAATTTTAATAACCTTTAGATAAAACAGATGAAACTGATGAAATCATATAAAAATATGCTTTAAAACGTTATTTCTAAAGTTTTAGGTGATTATTTATCCAAATTTTTTCGCCTTTTAATTTAAGACCAAGCACTAAATGGACAAAGTTGTAAAAACCTGTTTAATGTTGTTTTTTAAATGGTATTATGGTGTGTTTTTAAGAATATACAATCTTTATCTATCTTATTGTCCTAAATGACTTTTGTTAACATCAAATTAAAAAAGTTATATAAAATTTTATTGAATAACTTACATAATAAATATAAATATAAAAATGTGTATTAATTTACAATATATTTTTGTCTTTTGAATATAAATATGTGGTCCTAATCTAACTATATGGTGAAGTTTGTTAACCTCAAAAAACTAGAAAAAAACGTCATTTTGACGGGTTCTTGCAATTTATTGAGGATTATTGATTCGTGTTAAAAACATTAAAATGTACAAGTCCCTACTTTCTTATTTCTGAGTAAATTGTCAAAAACGCATCAGGAGACTTATTGTTGCCATACGATATAATATAGTTACCATAATTTGCTACCTGAGCACGAAGCCTGTTGCCTTTAGAAAATTGCTGTAAAAATTCCAATTTTTGCAGGTTTTTGGAGGAAACAAAGGAAGAAGATTTTGACCTGATGGCCAAATTTTGAACATAGATTCGTATTTAAAAGAAAAAACAAACATTAAACTCCATATATCACATCTCTTGATACTCTTTTGATTCTGTAAAGCGGTGTTTTTATTATTTTTTTATGGTTTGTATTTTATATTATAAGAATCAATCAACTTTTTTGTCCCAGTTTTAAAATGATTATAATTTTAATAACTTTCTTTTTTGGTGATATGCTCTATATTGGTTAGGCGAATTCATTTATTGGATGGTCTTCTTGTTGAGTACACGCCTGAAAAGAATGGGACCGCTTCGGTCCTTCCCCCTGTCCGGTCAGCTCGTATACCCCGGGACCAGGACCGAAGCGGTCCCATTCTTTCCAGGCGTGTACTCAACAAGAAGACCATCCAATAACTTTCTTTTTATTTCTATTTATATTTTATAAAAAATAGATTATTACCTCCATAATTGTAATCTGCAATGCGCAGAGCACAATCATTTTCAACAATATAACCTGAAAAATACACACAAGATATGTCTCTTGTACAAAAAATTCGAACCTAAAACCACGAGGATCAAAAAGTAGGGTCACTACCAACATAGCTAACTTACTTGTCAATCATTAACCCTTATTCCCATACTCCAAGGACCATCAAAGTGTCCTACGGACAATTCAGTTATCCAAGTGACTGATTTTTCAAGAGACTGGTTGTTTGACGGACATTTTTTAACTTTTTAAACTTTATACTGTCCAAGTGAATATAATTTTTTATTTTTTTTGTTTACAGTAAAATTCAGATTAAATACTATCCAAAACACAATAATTTATTATTAACTTACCTCAGTTATTCAAGTGACTGGTTTTCCAAGAGTCTAGTTGTTCGACGAACAATTTTTGAATTTTCTAAACCTTGAACTGTCTGATCGTTTCTTCTTTTATGCTCACAGTAGCATTAAAATTTATTGAAACATGTAAATTACTTACGTATTTCTGCTGGTTGTCTGACGGATACATATAAAAGCCAACCACTTTTTTGGCGAAACTTGGTCGAGTGAGGCCGCAGTTATGATAAAAAAATACAAATAGTCGTAATAATTTACCAAGAATTCCAACTAACCGATAGTGTACACACTACGCAATTTATATTTTAATTTAAAAAAATATCAAGGTTGTCCGACGGACGTACGGTGCGACGAAGTTTTTCTGAGACCAAATATATATATTACAAAAATACCAAAATAAATAATTTAAAAAAAATAGGATATGTTTTTTTATAAGTAGTATACCCCTATATTACTTTTAAAAATTACAGTTATTTAAATAGAAGCGTTTTTTAGTAATATAAACTTATAGATACTATTGTTGCATGGGGACTAGGAAATAAGTGACAAAAATATTATTATATATTATTAAAATTAAAATAATACCTGATATTGTCATGCACTCAGCTATAGTGCACCGAATGTAAACTTTGTTTGACCTTCTGGCTAAGTTTAATTCTCAAGGACGCCGTCGAATTTGTATAAAATAAACCACTGTTCTGAAAACTTAATACATTTTTTTTTTTTGAAAAACGGCGCTCCTGTTTGGGGGTGGTACTACCCTATTACGTCCGTTCTTGAGCGTCGCCTGGGTGGACGGGACGTAACGACGGCCCGCCCGCCTCCACGACGATCGATCACGAGGACGTGGAAAGAGCTGCAGAAAGAGTGCAACCGACGGAGATGGTTTTTGAAAAGTTTTGCGGACGTAAGGCTAAAGAAGAACATAATTTTTAGTGTTAGCGTCAGTTTTTAAACGGTAATAAATAAACTGTTGAATTTAAATGTACACTTTAAATAAATAAAACTTTATTTTTTCAAGGTTTATACTGTTTTTAAGTTGATGAATAAAGATGTTAAAATGACCTAGTTTTACGAAAACTTCATTCTTGGGTAGTAATCAAATTTATTTGATTGGTTAAACCATAATTTTTTAGAATAAACGACCCGGTTTATCACAAGAGAATTTGTTTTTACCAGTACAAGGCAACATGTTAATTATAATTGCAAAAATTAATTAGTTAGGCATTAAGCTGGTTATTCGTTCAGGTTATTTACCAGATCTGGCCTCATCGGATTTCCAAATTTGGAAAAACAGTTCTGGTAAATAATTACCTTTATATTTAGACGTGATCGCTACCAGAAACGCATATTTGCAGCGATAAAGTAAACGCATTGACAAATACTATTTAAAGAAATAAAAATAGATTTTAGCCTTAATTTTGCTTTTTTGTTTATTTTTTTTACTGCACCTTTTATACAAAGTGACAACCGTAAATAAAATTCTACACTAAATAAAACAGTTTATAGTGGAATTTAAACCGCACGCAACGGCCTTTAATACTTATTTAATATTTTATGACTGTTTTCATTTTGTATCCAGAAACCAGGAACTATGAAAATTTTGATAAAATTTAAAAACCTAACTGAATTATAATAAATATATCACATTGCTTGGATCCCCTATAACTCTTGGATTTTTATTTGGGGGTTTAAATTAAATTTCGGGTTTTTTCAAAATTCCCTCACATACTGGCTCATTGGATCTTGTGTTAACAATGCTAAGCCGAAAGGGTTGGTCGGGCAAATGCGCCTTGGACAGAATCTATTAAGAGGATTAGTCATTTTCAACGCTGTTGAAGCCAACATCGACTTGAGGGGCAGAAAGTGAAGGTTTTAGGCGACTTTTAGCAAGCCGAGAATAATGTCAATGACACGAATTACTTATAGAAGCGTGTGAAAATTTTCCATTTAAAATACAGAAAAACTTTGATTTTTTAAATCTATAGCTTACCGGCATTTTATGGTATCATTTTGTCTAAAGTCGGAGTTTCTTTAAAATTGAATGCTCTACAAAAGTGCCCATGGCGGCGAAGTCGGAACCCTTACTGGTTAGGTACTACGGGCCACTAAACCATATTTTTTGTAAAATTTGTGTTTTTTTGCATTTATCTCGTAAATGATAAGAGCTATAAAAAAATGTAAAAACAATTTCAAAAATACTTAGCTTTATACAAAAAGGTCCCTAACACCAAATGACCAAGACTAATATTTTCTGACATATTAGTGATTAAAGTTTACGAAACATTGAATTTCCATTTTCAGCATTATATAAAAGAGCTTAAACTGCCAGGAAACTTTTGTGAAAGTGATTTTAACAAAATTTTCGAATGACAGCAAAGGCAAAAGTCGGCAGAGAAGCACCCTAATACCCAAATACCAAATTTTATTTTTATTTTTATAAACTTAATAAGTTGTAAGGATGAACCATCAAGGGCCCACAGAGTTAAAAGTATTTTTTTGAAATAAAATAGTAAACCAATTAAAAAAGCAAAAACTCTTTAAGAAAAAATCACTTGGCCCTCTTTCCCATTTATATATTTTAATACTAAAATTTCAGGTTTATGTTCGTGGGCGGAGGAAGAGAAAAATATTAACAAGAAAATTTTAACACAAAAATGTGTACTTATAAAGATAAAAACAAACAGGTTTAAATATGTGTTTATAAGGACACAAGTAACAAAATTATACAGGGTATTTCAATAAGGGTGAATAGGTAAAACATACTTAAAACTTTTATCCTTTTCCCTTTCGGCCGCTGTATATTTTTCACTGAAAAAAAAACATCAACACCCTTGGGTGCCAAATTTTCCTCGCATGCCATTTGTTGCATGCGTACCATTGGTTTGCCATCCCTCTCATAGGGCAATTTTCGTTATAGTTTTTAGCATTTCAGACAAAGTTTACATTTTTATGAAGAATAATTTTTTTAAAGTATAATTAAAAATCACAAATTTTACAGGTACAATGTATCCCAGGATAGATGTTACAAGAGGACAAATGTAGCGGCGGCGCAAGATTATAATTTTATGTGGGAAAGATACATTTTGCAAGGCCCATAGGGAAAATCAGGGGAAGTCGTATCCGCGAGGCCTCTTGTGGACCTATGATATCGTGGTATATTGTGGGAAAAAAAGGACCAAAAAAGGGTCCTCACATTTCCTGCGAGGCCTTTCGTTACTAAACTTTTATTTATGCAAAATCTATGTCGCGAGGCTCCTCGGACCGCGAGGTCGTGGTCTATGACCCACGTCGTCCACGCCCTACGCCACCTCTGGACAAATGGACTTAGAATTTAGTAATTTTTAAACGTTGGGAAAACTGGTTGCATGGCTCAAAACTAATAAATACAAAATTTTATTTCGATTCGTCATATACAGGGCGAGTTATAAGTAAAAATATAAAAAATCACCAAAAGTAACGGACCTTTATTTTTAAACAGAAAAAAAAATTGTATTAATAAGTATTGTAAAGATTAAATTCTATGTCAAAATTTAAAGTTAAGAAATTAAAGAAAAAAACGTGTTTGTCAATTTTTTGAATTATGCATTAACAGTTTTTAAAAATACTTGGCTTAAGGAAGCGATTTAAAAAAATATATTTTAAATAATTTAATTTTCTTTTAAATTTTGTTTCTTCTTGCCCAATATTTAAGTTGTTATGCATAATTTAAGACCATATCATGTTTTACTCCCATGATTTAACTTCAAATTTTGACACAAAAGTTAATATAAAATTTTGTTTTATTTTTTTAAATATAGGTATGTCCTCTTGTAATACCTATCCCGGGACACACTGTAAAGTTAAGTTTATCCGGGGACACACTGTATATTATTCTTCGGTAATTTATTAGGCATAAAAATAACGACCACAAATTTGTTCTACGAAAACTCCCAAATGTATACTAAAAGAGCCAGGCTTCTTCTTCATTATCTGTGGTTAGGCAGATTTTATTCTGAATCCCCTTTAATCTTCTGCCAAAACACACTGCCCATTTTAAGTCGAACGGCCAGCACGACGAAGGCCTGATTAAAATTCGACGCGTATTATGTTTATTTTGGGCGGTCAATCCTTCATTAGTATTTTACTTAATAAATTTTTGCGTAAAAAGTTTATGACTTATTTCCTAACTACAAAATTTTTTTTTGGCAAAAAAACTGGACATTAACTTTTTAAATAAGAAAACCTAATTTTAATTTTTTATTTTATATCTTGCAAAATTTTTTTATACTTTGTTTTAGGTACGGCTTTTCGTTATAATTATTTTCCTTGCATAACCAAAATATTTTTTTCATTAAATTTTAATAATTTTTTTTATATTCTTTTTCTTCAAGACATTTAAGAAAAACCTGTACAAACCCAAGTACTTTGTAATAGCGTAAGAACTTTTATATAAATAAATTTTGCATTTAACAAAATGCTCTTTTTTAATTGTGTTTCGTTTATATTCCTACTATAAACATCAATTTACCTAATGAAATAGTAAATGCGATCAACTTAACCAAAAATCAAGTTACCATAAATTTTGCCATTGCTTCTTTTAGTTTATGTATTGGTAAATTTTAAATTTTGTGGTTTAGGGATTTATTTAATAAATTTAATCAAAAGTAATAATAATAATGAATTAAGATAACTTAGAAAGTAAAATTATAAAATTTATAATATGGTATGGTATAAAAAATATAGTTGTTCACCTAATCCATCAATTGTGAGAGAAAAACCAGTCAATATCGCGAAAGACAAAGGTACTAGACTTATTTTTTAAAGCTGCCTCTAGTAGATATATGTTACCCATGCTGGATGTTTAAACAATCAATGTAGTAAATGTAATGTTAAAATATTTTCATTTGTCATGTCGTTGTCATTTAGCTAATAGTTCATATTTTTCTTTTGAATTTGTTGTGTAGTTGCGTTTTTTTTTGTGGGCTTGGTAATTCCAATCAAACCAACTTTTAAAAGGTAAATAAAACTTACTAAGCATTTAAAAATAATAAATAAAAAAAAATAAAAAAATGACTTACTGAATGCTTTTTAAAGTTTTCTCCGTCTATTTTTTTTGAAATATCTATTTCAATTTTTTTAGTTCTTTAATATTAACATTTTTTCGGTGACTATCCACTTAAACTTTTTCTTTTATGTAAACTTTTCGCACAAAACGGCAATACCATCCCTAATAGGTATAAGTTGGATATAAATGGAACCACTTAACCCACAAAAATAAAATACATGCAATTACACAAAAAAAAAATATAAACTATTAGCCAAATGACACACATGACAAATAAAAATATTTTTTAAGTCATGACATTAACCCACTTGTCTAAGAGCTCGTGCTGTTAAATCTTCCATTCATTAAAAAGTATCGGTTCATGCACTTGGTATACAAATTCCTCTGGTAGCGCAGTAAACAGAGTCTTTGATCTCTGTCTTCAGAGACCAAGGTTTAATCTCTAGCCGGAATTAGTTAATTAAGAATAACGTTTGTTTTGACACTACTGCGTTGTTTAAAAAGTGCTAAAAAATGTAAAAAATGCATGTTTCAGTTGTTTGGACAACGTTGACCGACCGACAGACACGGTACTTTGGTACTTACGCAAAAGTCTTCACAGACATATTTTTTTAGAATGCAGCAACTAAATTAAAAAATAATAATGATGTAACCATCTACAAATTTATAGAGAAAAATTAAATTTGTGTAAAGTGTATTTCTAAGAATATTTGAAGTAATAGCAGGTATGTATATCATATTGTTTAATTTTTTCCCATAACAGAAAATTAAATAAAAGTTGTATAAAATAATTAGGTTCTATATAAAAAAAAATTAAATAACTTAAATATCACATTATCTTATTTTCACCCCAGTTTTAGTTAGATAACTTATGCCCAGTTTCACAGTATATAGTTAAAATCACTTTTGGGTTAACTATTTTGGCAACACCAATCACATTTCGGTATTTCGTTGTTTTTATGATAACAAGCCTATGGTGCATTTTTGACCAAACTAATATTTTGACAGTCAATAAAAAATCAGACCTTTTCGATAGTATGTAAGCAAATAATTTTAATATAATAAAAAATAAACCCTAGGCTTTTCGTCAACGATCGCGATTTTTCCTGAAAACTCCAACGCAGCCTGTCCCTATTCGCTGTTCGCCTCCAAGTGCTGAAAATTGCTGGAAATCCGTTTCGCACGGTTTTCTCGAAGGTAATAAAACGGCGCAAGTCCACAACCCTTCCCACGTATAACTTATTCTCCGCCCCGGCTAACTTACTTTTTCAACAAAAAAACTTTTCTCTCCTGCGTGGTGGCATGTAAATATATTGCTAAACGCTATTCTACAAAAGTAAGGCTTTGAAAAGTAGAAAAAAATTGTATGAAAAAATATATTCTTAGATACAAATGTATATGAATTAGTTTTGTTATTTTTGAAATCGTAAACAGCAATCATTTATTAGGTTTTATTATAAATATAAATACTTCTTGTAAAATGTAGGCCATATACGGGGTGTTACTAAAAATGATAAAAATGCTACAAAAATTGCTTAAGTCTAAAATATATAGATCTGACCGAACTTTCCTTAGTCCGGCCAAGGTGGATAATTTCGTAGATAATGAGTGTAATTTTCTCACACACATTTGGCTTAGTGGGGCTTATGGGGTAAAAAATTTAAATCGGCATTTAGTGTTATTGTATACCTACTTTAGAAGGTGCCACTTTCAGACATTTCAAACATTATTTTTAAGCGACTCTGTATTTAACTTTTAAATAAAAATGCAGGGTGTTGTGGAAATACTTTAATATATTGAAATGGGTGACTCCTTGGGCAATGAAGAGACACACTCAGTAAGACACTTTTTTAAATTTACAAAATACTTTTTTTTTTGCTCGTGTGCTACGTCTCTGATAACGTAAAGACTATAAATACCTTGGCAGTAGACGGCGGGGACGGCTTTTCTTACGATATTTTTAAACGTCCTTTTCTATACACGACACACTTGGTTGGGCGTTAAATATTTTTTTCCGTCAATATACAAATGCGATTAATTTTTTCTAAACTTTTTGTTTAATCATAATAAAATATAGCCTATGGCCTATAAAAATTATTATTGGCTAAGGTAGAAAATTAGACAAGAGCATTAAAGTTTAAAAATAACCAAATTTCACACAACTCATCTAAAGTAAAAGAACATATAGTCTCTAGTCAAGGCGCGTCGACTACCATATCATCAAGTCTCTCTAATGAAGCCCTTTTAGCCTCCGGTCTGCGGGTGCTTCTAGCCCGGCACTCTCGATGAGCCACGTCTCATGTATCTGCTTTAATGCGGCTGATGCGAAACGTCCGACGTCTTTACCCCAACTGACCCGTACCGTTACGTACCGCCCGACGTCTTCGCTTTTTAATGGAATCTCCGATGAGCTGCCGATCTGGTAATATCGACATCCAATACTAGATGGCAGCATTGAGTAAATTATATAACCGTAGGTACGTTACTTTATGATGGCAGTAAAAACAAGTAAAAGGAAGCTTTTTTTAAAAGTGAAGTAAGAGCACTGGCTATTCTATCATTAAAGTGTTTGTTTTTAGTAAATCCAATTAAAGTGTCGGGTTGTTGAGCCATTACGATATCAATCGGCTCAGAAAATTTGTAACAATGAAAAAATTGGTAACAATGAAAACATTTTTCCTTTAGCGATAAATAGTATCGAGCCGAAAATAAGTACATACTGGGAAGCAAACGAAGGGCATTTTAATCCTGTGTCCTATTAAAAGGTAAATTAATCCATATTAAATTTTTATTGAAAAAATTTTGAAAAACAATTAGTCCGTAAATAAAATCCTAAAGAAAAATATAAATTTGGAAAACTCTTTAAAAGTTCGTTGACCTCATTACATCATTTATAAGCTTAATTTTATTGTAACACATTTAAATATACAAATATTGTACAAGAGACTTTTGCAAATGTGATAGCTTAAAATTTAGAATAAACTACTTTGTGTTAAAATATTCACAAATTAATTTTTTTACATCGAATTGGTTAACTTATCCTAAGTTTATTTTACCTAATTATCTATTTTATGAAACTAATTATTATAACATTATTTTACAAATTTAGTTATTTTCAAATGCCTTTGCTTTAGCCCAAAAAAAGCTTAACTTTCTTATTTAAAATAGGAGTGAGCCACTGGTTACTGACCTTTGGGGTAAGTTTTCTCAAAAATTACTAAATCGATTTAAAAAAACTAAAGACTATTAAAAAGAGAATTAAAACCCTTTAAAATAAGGATCACTTGACCCTTTCAATTTAAGTTTCTTAATGTTTGTTTTGCTAAGGGGAGGGGATAACCCTAAACAAGTAAATTTTGACACAAAAATGGGTCCCCCTTAAAAATAAAAATTAACTTGTTTTAGGATTTTTAATAAGCGTACATACAAATAAAGGATTTATTTCATGCATAGAAAATGCGTTATATCACACTAGTGTTGCAAAGTACTTTACAGCACTAGTGTTGCAAAGTACTTTACAACACTGGTGTGATACATATTATGATGTCATTCTAAAACTGCTATTGGTTTTGCAAGTGACATATTTATTGTAGTGACAGTAAAAAAACTTTTTATTTACCTTAAACGGTAGAACCCAAATTAGCGAAAATCATCTTATTTTATATTTATTAAAATTTACGAAAAATAAAAACATAAACAAAAATAGACATAACCACAAAAACAACTTTCACTGACTGGCACAGTGTTGTCAGGTAAGTAGATCAAATTTAAAATCTCCCTTCTACCTTTGAGCACGTACTTTATAGAGGCAGCCTTGCCGCTTGACCGTTCGACCTAAAGCGCCAGAGAAAAAAAGCCTATAGATCAAATTCCTTCCTCTCTTTCTTCGTGTACTCAAACAACTAGTTAAATCTTTTTTTTAATCCCTAATTAAACCTAAGGCTAATACACACTTTATGAATCCACTTTCTTTATCCATTCATAAATAGAATCAGACCCTTCCGACGTTGCCAAATGCTTTCCATATTTTGCATGGTAACTGACGTTTGGTAGTCGTTTTTTCCTTACTTTAAGGACTTTAGGTTATGCATTTACAATTTTCATATTTTTTATATTTTTTCTTAAAATATGAGGAAAACTGTTATTTTTACTTAATTTTACATGTGATGTTCAGTTTCATTAACTCGTTTTACCAATTTTACCCCACCCAGCACCCCTTTTCACTCCCCGGTCCCGTAAGTTTATTTACTGATATTTTTTAAAAACGGAATATTTTGGATATGCACCACTTACGTTTTATTTAGAAGAGTGTCTAAAATATGTAAGAATCGATAATTTTTAAAAACCCTTATAATAGCAGAAAACCGTATTAAACTATTAGCGTTATTACCTAACAAAACCATACAATTTTTATTAAGTGAGGGCCTTTTTAAATTCCAAAATGATAAAAGTTATATAATGCTTCTAGGTAGGTGATTTTCGATGTAAAAATATTGTCAAAACAGTATAATATAGCAGTGAGGAAAAGTATATATCACACTAGTGTTGCAAAGTAAATATCACCCTAGTGTTGCAAAGTTCTCAATTGTTTTTTATTTTTTCTGAACAGACAAACTTTAATTTATTTATTTTTTGGTGAATAATTTGTGGTCGTAGGAAAAATAGTGTACAGTACTCGTGTGAAAATGACTTTCTTACACTCGTGGGTTTGTCGCACTCGGCTAACGCCTCGTGCTACAATATTCCCACTCGTGTGAAATTAGTCATTTTCCACACTTGTAATGATAATGGGGTGGCTCGCTATAATTGGAATGCACTATGTATGTTGTATAAACTAAAAGAAAAAATATTTTAAGAGCATATTTTCTGGGTAAAGATTGTTTAAGTAAAATGCATTTTTAAAGTAAACGTGAATAATCAAGGCAAATTATGCCATATATACCGACCGACGGAAACAATTACCCTTAGAACACGTGAAACAAAATATTGTCTCGGTTTTAATAAAGTCTAATTTGTTCAAAACTTACTACTTTCCAAACTAAAATATTTTCATCAGCATTAATTTGTTTTGCTCCATATCAAGTAACTTAATCCATAAATAACAAGCTTAAAGTAATCAAAATTTTGTATAAAACATATAATAGTGTAGATACAGAGCGACCATACGGGGTGTTGTTAAATTTTAGTCATTAATTTTAATATCCTGTAAAACTCAGAAAAAAAAGCCAAAATTTTAAAAGTATTTTTAATAGGGTATCCAGTAATTCTACCGACAAACTTTAAGGAGTAATTCCACAATAAAAAATAGAAAAAAAACTTCTTAGAACATTAGGGTAATTTTTTTACGACTAATTTTTTTCGGTACCATCGTGAAATTTTGGTTCAAATATCTTTAAAAAAAAGCCCCGACAGTTTTATCCCTTAATAATAATATTAAGTACTCGCTTAACTGTGTAAAGATTTTTCTTTTAGAAAACACGGTCCAGGGGTGTGCAATTAAGTATTTACTCGTCAAGATAGAAAAAAACCTAGGAGCTTAAAAGGGGTATTTTTACTTGTTTTATCTAAACAAAGTATTAAATTTGTATAAAAGTCAATGACGTATTGCTTAAAAATATTCGTTTAAATGAGATGCTACTGGATTAAATAGATTTAATTAAGTTCAAGCTTGATTGGCCTTCTAATACTAAAAACAACACTGTTAAATTTTATTAAAATTGGATGGGGAATATTTGAGGCATTACTTAAAAACCGATTTATTTTTTAACACCCCGTAGATATCTGAGAAGCAATGCATGTCCGGACCTATGTTTATATATTTTTTTATATTTTTGGTAAAAAAATCAACCATATAAATTTTCTAAACAACACTTTGTAACACCCTGTATATTTTTAAAAATTGTAGAGCAAAAAAATTTCCTTTTTTGAAATAAATAATAAATATTAAAAATCAATTTAAATTATACAAATGTTTAAAAATTTATTTACAGAATTTCACATTATTTCAAAACATTTGTTCAAAAGTTTTCTATAAAAGGTAATTCGACTTAAACACACGATGTTAATTGTAAATCAAACAAACAGTTTTCAGAGCATTCTCCTAATATTTGTAATTATGCTAAAAGGATCTATGACAATTATGTGTAAAATAAAATATCGGCCAAATACTCGCCACGGCTTCGGTGGCATACCTTTATACGAGGCACTATAATCCTATAGTTCATCGGACTAAAGCCATGTACAGACTGGTTCGTCGATATGTGGACAAAAATGCCGAAATAGAGATTTTAATAACAACTTAAATGTATAATATGTAAATATGTATAGTGAGGATATTAAAGGTCCTACCCCCTACCTTTATCTTTTGAATGGGACAAGATATCGATATCGGGTGAAATTTGGGTAAAAGGGTGTCACTTAAACTACTTTTTGGCATAAAAACGATTCCGGTCACGTGGCCTACTGTTAAGGGCGCACTAGTAATTTTTTTCAAATGGAAAGGGGAACCTCGTTTTAAAGGTCCTCAAATTTTCTACTTAACAGCACTCTGCTTTTTTTATCGTCCCAGCCGTTTCAGACCTACAAGTCCATGCCATTTAACCGCATTGCTTTTAAGTCTGGAACGGCTGGACCGATTTTAAAAACAATGTATCGTTGAGTAAGAAATCAAGGAATCTCAAAAACAAGTGGTATATGAGCCCCCTTTCAATTTGAAAAAAAGTTGCTAGTGCCCTCTTGGTACTAGGTCACATGACATATATTAGTTTTATGCTAAAAGGAAGTTTAAATGACACCCTTTACCCAAAATTTACTCGACATCGATATCTTGTCCCATTTAAAGCATTTTATCCTTTTTAATTATTAATTACAGACCTCTTTAAGTGTAATAAAACTAATACGATTTTTGTTCTAAAATCTCTATCTTTTAACGCTCTGTGCATCGGTCCTGCTTTGTTGTTGCTTTACTGACCAATTTACCTTTTTAACGTGTATGACACAGGTCTGAATGAGAATTGCTTTAAAATCGGTGTATCTGCGGTCGCACAAACCTGCTGATGTTTTCCATTTTAAATGGAAAACAGGCGACTCGCCGATTCCTTTGATCAAAATGCCGACCGATGTTGCTGCAGCATTTGTAGAAAATCGGCCGACCAATGTGCAACAGTTAAGATACAGTCGGCCAACAAATGTTTTCGCCGATTGTATCCAAGTCTGTACGTGGCTTAAGGCATGCCTTTATTCGTCTCGACGGTCCATATTTTCAATGACTTAATTAAGTTTCAGTGTCGTTGATGTGATGAATTAATTACCTTAGTCTTTGTGAATTTGTTAAAAGAAATTGCCGCGTTTGAAAAAATAAGGGTCCAAGGATGATTGTCGAAAAGCTGATGCATCCACAAAAAGTGACTGTTTGGTGCGGTTTATGGGCTGCCGGCGCAGCGTCATCTGGCTGTATATTTTCGAAAATGAGGTAAGCCAAGCAGTTACGGTAATTCTTGTGAAAAGAAATTAAAAATATGGACCTGGATAATATGTGATTTTAACAGGTTGTACCACTTGCCGCACAGCCAACGAAACTCTTTTACTCGAAAAATTCTATAGCCGTGTAAGGTTCTATCGTGGCGATATTAATTTACTACCATGATTATGTTTTTGATATATTTAAACTTCTTTCCTTGGATATATTTAGAAAAAGTGTACGTCAATAAGCCAACAATAATTTAAGACCAAAAGGATGAGTAATTCGGCACATTGAACCTCAAATATGTCTTAGAGTCATAGTCATATAAAATAATAATATGTACCATCGGATAGAGATATACCACCAAAGCCGTGGCGAGCATTTGGCCGATATTTTGTTTTACGCATAATTATCATAGATCATTTAGCATAATAAACAACATATATATATATATATATATAGGAATTCTTTTCTTAGAATTGACATCGTGCGTGTGGACCACCCTTTATTATATTTTTAATTTAAACCACAAATATTTTTTTTGTTTTTTGCTTATCTCTATAAATAAAAAAGACAATGTTAGTATACTTCGAATTACTTTTAACTAAATATTTATTTAAATAATATGAATACATCGAGACACTTTATACAGTACCATGTAAAACTTTTTACTAAAAAAGTAAGCTATATTAAACCTTAGTTCATTAAGAGCTTTCTAACACTTAAAGAGAAATAACGTATCAGTTACTCAGGTAAGTTTTCACCCCCTCTCATTTAACTTTTCAATAACACAAAGTTTTGAACTTGTAATACATTTAATATGTATTTGGCAGAATAAATTTTAAGGAAAATATGTTTCGTATATTAACGTTGGAAATATTATTTAATAAAATTGCCTTTCAAGAATTGTTTGTGACATATTATATGACTAAGATCGACGTAAAAAGTTTAAATTTCCTAATATTTACTTACTGATACATAAATACTATACATAATACTACATTTTTAATATAAAAAAAAAGCTCACTTTAAGGTAGTACTACCGGTGTAAGAATTAATGTTCAGAAAATTAGCATACTGGTACTTTATAATAAGAATATCAATTTGTTAAATTTTCAGAGGTCTACAGAGAACTGAAAAAAAGTGTGCTTTAACCATTGTACCTTATGGGAAATCGCAGATTTTATTTTACTTCAAAAAAACTTATGTTCAGATTTCAATGAAAGTTGTATGAACGGAGAAAAAAACAATTCTAAACATTTTAGCTAATTAAAATCCAACCTTCAGAGCTTGTGATAGGAGTAATGAATAAATAATTGGGAAAAATATACCATGTGACTGACACGTGGCAACGCCGCCGAAAAGTTACGATGCGCCCGAAAATGTTTATCGAATACGGTACACGGGGACATAGAATTGATGCCAGTCCAATACGTTTTTCGGTTACAAGATCCAATGAGTGATAATAAATATTACAAGATCCAATGAGTGATAATAAATATTCGCAATAATCATGTTTTTTTCGAGTGTTTTTAAGTGAACAATTCGACGACAATAATCCGATGTATCAATTTTTACGTTAGTTTGACAGGTTAGGTGACAGAAACTTTCCATGTTTCTCCTTAACTTTATGTGCTACTTGACTTTGTTTACAAATTTGTTATCATTTTTTTTTAGTATCTGTTTTGCCTTTTCAATTAAATATTATTTTAGGGATATGATAGGGGTGGTTTAGCGATTTTATTAGTAAATAAACTTAACAATTTAAAACAGATAACTTGTTTAAAGGTGCTTGTGGTGTAGATTTTTGCTTATGATTTCTATTTTTTTACTCAGCGTCACCAAATATAAATACCACGGTAGTCAAATTACCTTAAGCACTCATTTAACTCTTGTGGCATCGGTAAAACTACCTTAAAAGAGATGGACAAACGTTATTATATTCAGTTCATAAAATGACATGTGACATGTATTCTTTTTATTATAAATGTATTTAAATACGATAGTGGAAAAAAATTAAGCATACAAAATAAAAACGTATTTTATGCCGTTTTCCAAGTGACTGTGTTTAGCTTAAAAATGACTGTGCTAAAATAAAAAAAAGCTTGGACTTTATGATTAAACATTTTTTTAATCAACGTGTACCGCGCAATCGATTTGTTTTTGGTTTACGAAAAAAACAAGTGTTCCATTATATGGATCGGATAACTTATTTATTCAGCTTTAGTTTGCTTTTTTAGATAGGACCACTTTTTACTGAGATATCGATTTTTAATTAAAATAGGTTCTTTTTGGTCTTTAACCATCAATATAATATTGGTTTTTAAAATTCGTTTTTTTTATAACTTTTTAGGTTTATTTAAAAAATACATAACAAAAAGCTTTTTCTGGCTTTTGGGATAACCAGATTTTATTAGTAAATAAACTTAACAATTTAAAACAGATAACTTGTTTAAAGGTTGATTGAAAATATCGGAAAAGCCAGTAATGTTAAGTATGCTAAATGCCTACAAAAACCCTACAAAGTTTTGATTAAATCCATCAAGCTATTTTTTTGTTGTATTCGATCGAAGAATTAAAGGATCACGATTTTGACTTTAAATGATCATAATTTTTGCCACAATGCAACAAAAAGATTAAAAGTTTTCTACGCATTTTTATTAATAAAAATGTTAAAAATATAGGGAAATAAAATTAAAAAAAAAAAACAAAAATTCATATAATTTTTTTAATTTGTTTTAATGACTCAAAAAATCTATTTTTTTTTTAAATCTGTTTTTATAAACTTAAAGACTTTTAATAATGAAAATGCATAAAAAACTGTAAAAACGTTTTTCTCAATTTTAATAAAGATTAGAATCATTTAGAGTAACAAACCCTTTTTTTTATTTTAAATCTTTTAAATAAAACCAAGAAATAAATTAAATAAAAAATTTGTCGTTTTTTTTTAGGCATATTTAACAGTAAATGACACACAACAGTACTGGTATTTTTAATATTTTCAATGTTGCGTCTGTATATCCCAAAAGCCACAAAAGCCCCTTTTTCTTGATTTTTCAAATTTACGTAATAAATAAAAAAAAACAAGTTTTAAAAAATTGCTGAAATATTGATGGTTAAAGACATAAGATCCTTTTTCATTTAAAGTTTAATATGTCAGCAAAAAATGGTCGTTTTAAACTTTTAATAAAAGCAAATTAAAACTGAAGGAACAAGTTATTCAATTCATATAGTGGTCAAGTTAGATTTTTTCCAAGTTTTTTCGCTATCCATTAGTGTTGCGCTGTACATGTTGCTTCAATTTTTTTCACAATAAAACCTCAAAACTAAAAACTTCAAACTTTAAAATGTTTATTTTTTATTTTAGTACGACCTCTTTTAAGCAAAATATAGCCATTTAAAAAATCTTAAAAAATTTGGAGTGTTTTTATATCCTCTAATTTTTTTCACCAGTGTATTTTGGCATTGAGAAAACAAATCTTAAATTAAAACAAATAACACAATATAAAATAATTTTTAAGTTTAAACTGTGAATCTGCAAGCTAAATAAACATAAATAATTTCTAGGTCAAAAACACGGAGTCATGAGTCTTAAGACATTGAATTCCGGGGGAAACTGGGGGAGAAATAATTAGAAGTGTTAAGTGATGTTAAGTAAAAGAGTTCTGATTAAGTCCCTACGGGCTACCCTGAGTGCGTTGTATGCCCGTACTAAATTAGGTAAGGTGAATTGCAATTACTGAAAATCATAGTCCATCGGTTCCATGTCCCCAAAGAATGGTTTCATGTTGTAAAAACTAAGATTTCAAAGTTATATATTTTAATCCAAATTACATAATTTTATAAAATTTACATTAATTTGTTGATTTATTTTAGTTTACCATAAAAATAGCTTGTATTTTTTTCTCACCAAACCTAAAATACCTTTTACCCTATACCGGGTGACACAGAATATGGTTACCCCCTTCCTCCCACTTATTCTAGTTTTTTAAGAGATTTTACGGTATAATTAAGTATAGCATAAATTAACACTTTTTGTCATTATCATGACCCCAAAATCCCTTCCGACTTAACCGGAAGTACCATAACCTTTCTTATGTTAAATACAAGTACTTACTTTTTATTCTATATTGAAAATCAAATCAAATATTTTTACTAATATTTACAAGAAAAAAATCTAAAGGTAAACTAAAACTAAGTACTTACTGCTAATCTTAGGTAACTAACAAGTTTTTAAAAATACCATAAATCCTTGTTTAGGTCTGTGTTAAATATCAACACAGTAAATTTCCACTTAAGTCGTTAGATCTCCGGCCTGTACACACTGAAAACCACACTGTTATTTAAATTGTCACTATTTAGTTAAAAAGTTCATAATGTCCGATAAAAACTGCTCTTTAAAACTATTTTAAAATACCTTTTTAAAGAATCTTTAATTTTTAGTTATATTTCAAAAACATAAACGGTAATTGTTCAAATTTCGTTGAATAATATTTATTTTAGTTCAATAAAGACAGAGATGAATACAGACAAAATCTTGATTTGTTATTGCTTAATAAATTAAGCCAGCACTTCGTTAACTTGACTATTAAAGTTGAAGACAACGTCGTGTCTTTTAATTTTATAATTGTTGACAAAATCTTGAAATTTTTAGTTTTTAAACAAGACAATCGTCGTGCCTTATTTTTACTTTTGCACTGTTAAAACAAGCGTCGTGTTTTCAACAGGTAAATAAAAACAAATAATTAAGACAAGCGTCGTGTCTTAATTTTACTTTCACTTGAAACGTTTGACGAACGTCGCGTCATGTAAGAGAGTGTCCGCGGGAACGATCTGTCCACTGCTGGTTGTCTCGGTACACTTTTTCTCCTGTCCCAAAAACATTGGTATTTATACCCACGCATCCCTGGCTTGCGGCGCGGGAATTCGGTACTATGCGTTTTGAAAACATTAATGATGATTTTAATTTTTAATTTTTTAAATAGAAATTAAAGTTTTTATTGAGAAAATTGTTGTATTAAAAGAATATTAAAGTGAATTGTGATTTAATTGTTGCTGTGTCCGCAACATACTCCCCCGTTGGAGTGTAAACTTCAAACAAATTAAGGTTTGAAAAATTTTTAAAGATAAAAAGAACAAATTAAATAAGTAGGTATAGTCAGTAAATTTATTATATATCGTCTTGGTTGGGAAGAGGGCACAATTTTGTAATTGATCTGGTGAAAATGCCTTCATTGCATTTAATTTTGACAGCTCTCACCATGTTGTCACGTCCGGGAAAAACTTCGAGTATTCTGGCTAAATGCCATTTAAGTGGAGGCAAGTTATCATCAACTAGTAACACAAGATCTCCAACTTCTAGGTTTTTTGTGGTTTTAACCATTTTCCGCGTTTCTGTAAATAGTTAAGATATTCAATTGTCCATCGTTTCCAAAAACTTTGTTTAATTTGAACACATCTTTGCCAATGATTTAATCTTGTTTCAGAAACAGTAGTTATGTCTTTGTCTGGTATTGAGGTAAGAGGAGCACCTATTAAAAAGTGTCCAGGAGTTAAACATTCCAAATCAGTAGGATCGCTTGTTAAAGGGCATAAAGGACGCGAATTCATAATTGCTTCAATTTCAGTTAAAATGGTACTAAATTGTTCTAAGGTCAATGGTGAATTACCTATTATACGTAAAATGTGGTGTTTAGCACTTTTTATTGCGGCTTCCCACAAACCACCAAAGTGTGGACTTCGCGCTGGTATGAATTTCCAAATTATTTCCTTACAGTCCAAGTAATGTCTTATTTTTTCTTGATTTTTGTCCTGTTTAAAAAAGTCAAATAATTCCCTTAGCTTGTTATTTGCACCTTGAAAGTTTGTGGCATTATCAGAAAATATTACTGAAGGATTCCCTCTACGTCCGATGAATCTTCTTAAAGCTAGAAGAAAATCTTCAGTAGTCAGACTTGAGACCAGCTCTAAGTGTACGGCTTTAGTTGTCATGCAGACAAACATTGCTAAATAACACTTAATAAATGTTTTTGGTCGAAGTTTAGTAGGTTTTAATAGAAAAGGTCCACCAAAATCAATTCCTACATGTAAAAGGGTCTAGATGACATTAATCTTTCCTTTGGTAAATCTGCCATAAATTGAGTAGTCGGTTGTGCTCGAAATTTGAAACAAGTCATACATTGACGAATAACACCTTTTACTTCTCGTAAACCATCTATAGGCCAATATCTTAGTCGAATATTTGCCAACACATTCTGTGCACCTGCGTGAAGAAGATTTAAATGTTCCCTTTTTATAAAAGATCTTACAATATGATTCTTTGATGGCAATAAAAGAGGATGTTTATGCTCATATGCAATGTCTGCATTGGCTAATCTACCTCCGACTCTAATCATTTCGAATTTATCCAAAATAGGACTAAGAGATTTAAGAGATTTATTGTTAACTTGTCCACATTTTTTTAGTTCTTGAATTTCTTTACTAAAAAATTTATTTTGAATATTTTTATAATTATTCTTTCTGCGTTTTGTAACTCTTGTATTGATAAAGGTCCAGTTAATCTTTTAGTTGGGTTTTTCTGACCTTTAAAGTTATTCACTGCTCTGAGGCAATAGGCCATTACTCTTTGTAGTTTTGTAAAGCATGAATATTTTAAGAAAATTTCTTCATAAAGGTCATTTTCCCCTATTTGCATAGATAAAGTTGTTTTCTTTTCTTCTGGAAGTTTTGTTATGGTTTCTTTAAATTTAAATTCTTTAAAATTTAAATTTTGAATTTGAAGAAATGATGGGCCATTCCACCATAATTTGGATTTAATAAGTTCAAGTGGTGTACAACCTCTGGACAAAATGTCAGCTGGATTGTCTGCTGACTTGACATGATGCCAATGATATTCCGAAGTCAAAGTTTGAATTTCGGCAACCCTGTTTGCTACAAAGGTTGACCAACGAGATGGATGTGAATTAATCCAGGCTAATACGATTTGGGAGTCCGTCCACAAATGTACTGATTTTATGGCTATTTTGTTTTCAAAAACTGTCATAATTTTATAAACTAGTTTTGCCATCAAAACTGCTCCACATAACTCCAATCTTGGTAGACTTAATCGTTTTAACGGAGTTACTCTGCTTTTTGAAGTTATTAAGTTACATGAAATGTCATTATTTTTGTATATTGCTCGCAAATAAAGACAAGTGCCATAACATTTTTCACTTGCGTCTGAAAATGCATGGATTTCAATCGTAAGCGGTTCTGAATTATTGAGTAGGTAACGTGGAATTTGTAAGTTTTTTAAATCTTTTATACATTTTAAAAAATTGTTCCAGTCCTTGAGTAATTCACCACTAAGTGTATCATCCCAGTCCAGTTTTGAGAGCCAAATATTTTGCATTAATATTTTAGCTAACACTATAAAAGGATTTATAAAACCAATGGGATCATAGATTTGTGCTATGACTGATAATACTTGTCTTTTAGTGGTGCTTTCGCTTAAATTTCCTTTGGGTAAAGTTATGTTAAATTTATCTTGCATTGGTTCCCAAGATATTCCAAGAACTTTATTTGTTTTATCCTCTGCTGTAATAACATATTTCTCCTGCTGTTGGTTAGAAGAAATTATTTCCAAAAACCTTTGTGAGTTCGACGACCATTTATGTAGATTCATACCTGCAGACTTCAGTAGCTCTGTCAGCTGTTTTTGAGCTTCCAATAAGTTTTCTAATGAGTCACATCCATATAGTAGATCATCAACGTAACATTGATTTTCCAAAGCATCTGTTGCGAGTGGATAGTTTTTACTATTTGTTTTAGCTAGTTCGGCTAAACATCTTGTACTTAAGTAAGGAGCACTGTTGGTTCCATATGTGACAGTTTGAAGTTCTAAACATTTTAGATTATCTTTTGGACTATCACGCCACAATATATTTAGCATAAATGTTTGATTCGGGTTTATTTTGATTTGCCGAAACATTTTTTCTATATCTGTGATAAATACAAATTTAAAAAGTCGAAATCGGCACAAAATGTCAAACAAGTCAGGTTGAACCGTGAAACCCTTTAACATTATGTCATTTAAAGAGTAGTCAGAGTCTGTTTTCATTGAGGCGTCAAATACGACACGCAATTTTGATGTCAGACTATCTTCGCGTATGACACAATGATGTGGCAAAAAATATTTTATTTCAGATTTTTCATTTTTTGTAGAAAGTGGCACTTCCTTTGCATGTCCGAGTGACACATATTCGTCTATAAATTTTTATATTCTTGATAGAGATTTTCATTTTTATTTAGTTTATTTTCGAGTGCAGAAAATCTTTTTAAAGCGCGAGGGAATGATTCCCCTAACTTAAGATGCTCTTTCGGACTTTTTAATGGTAAATTTACTTGAAATCTCCCATCTTCTAATCTAATGGTTGTTTCTTCGAATATTTTTTCTGCAAAATCGTCATCTTCTGATCGGTGTACTTTACTTGGTATTTCTTCAACTGCCCAAAATTTTTGGATAAGTTGATCTGCTCTTTCTTCAAAATTGTTGGTGTGAAGAAAAAATGAAACTGGAGAAAAATTATTTTCCAAATTATTCTTATGTAAACTGACAAAAGAACTTAACGTTTTAGTTTGTACTGGAATATTTCCAGATACTGTCCATCCAAGATGTGTATTTATAAGTACTGGTAATCCTTTTCCTAGTTTTATTACTCCATTACATAAAATGTCACTGTAAATATCCATACCTAATAACATATCAATGGGTTGACTTTTGAAAAAACTTGGATCTGCCAGAGTGATATTATCCGGAATTTTTAAGAAGCTTGCGTTTAATTTAACTCTTGGCAAATTACATGTTATTTGATCAAGAATAATACATGAAATTAAAAATTCTTTTTCATCCGGAAGAGTCGAGTGAACTTTCACCTTCGCCATTTTATGAGAATTTGTGACCTGTTGAGAAATGCTTGTAATTTGCATTCGTTTTTCATAAACTGGACATTTTATTTTATTAACCAATTCTGTGGTGATAAATGAAGTTTGACTTCCATTATCCAATAAGGCTCTGGCGGTTATTTTTTCACCTTTTTCAGTATACAAAGTAACTAGTGCGGTGGCAAGTAGTGTATCATTTATTGTTCTCGAAACTGCAGAACAAGATGTAGTTAAAGTGTCATGATTGTTATTTTCTGTGACCTCACCAAGCTCATTTTGAACGGGTGGCGGTGACGAAATTACGTTTAGTGTATGATTTTTATGTACATTAGTATTTACAGGGTTTTGATTTTGAGAAATAGCGTGAGATGAATTTTGGTTACTATTGTTTGTATTCTGTGGCTGAAAGTTATGAATATGAAGCAACGTATTGTGTTTTTATTACATAAAATACATGTTCTCTGTGAAGTACAATTGTCAAATGTATGTTGGGACGATAAACAATTTTTACATAATTTTTTATCTTTTACTATTGAATATCTTTGTTGAGGTGACAATTTTTAAAATTATCGCACTGAAAAATACGATGAGAAATTTGATTACAACAATAACAAGTCATTTGGTTTAAATTTTGATTATTTATATTTTGAGAAAAATTACTAGAAGTATTTGAAAAGTGTAAATGGTGATTAACCTTTTGGCCAGGTTTAACGTTACCTTGTTTTTGTACATTCGCAGAGACTGTCTCCATGACCGAACAACGTTTGTCAAGAAAATTGAAAAAATCTGTTAATGTGGGACGTTTTTCGGATCCCTTTCGCTTTCAAAGGACTTATTTGTATTAAAATCTAACTTTTGCATATATGTATGAATAAGTATTAGTTCTGCCCATTCTTCTTTAGGAACATGTAAATTTATTAAAGATTGTATGCCTTGTTTGGCATGAGTAATAAATTTTCTAATTTCAGAAGGAGAATTTTTCATAAGAATAGGCACATCTAATAACTTTTTAATATGTGCATTGATTATTCTGAATTCATTTTAATATCTACCTTTAAGTGTATCAAGAGCGATTAAAAAATTGTCATTTGTTAATTGTAAACTGTCAATAAGCTCCAAAGGTTCATTTTTTAAATAAGATTTTAAATAAATAAATTTTTGGACATTTGTTAAATTTGAATTGTTGACAATTAGATTTTCAAATAATTCGACAAAAGAAGGCCATTCATCAAAACTACCCGAAAAAGGAGAAATCAGAAATTTCTGGTAATTTTGGACAAGATGTTGTCTGTGTTACATGCGTGGTAGGCATTGTGCTACCTTTTAATCTGTCAATAATTTCTCTTAAACCAGCTAATGTAATACAAAATTTATTTTCCATTGCATCGCAACCAGATTTAAGTGTATCGTCACCAAGCTCTTCGATTTCTTCCAATAAGTCTTGATACTTATTGTAAGTCAACAATAATAACTCTTCTTTTACTTTATATTGATAAATATCTGTAAGAGTATTTTTATTTGCATTAAACCAGTTGTGTATCTTGGTGATGGTACCCTTAATCGGATTTAATTGTTTTTTAATGTATCCATCCTTTTTGTTAAATTTAACAAAGTAAATTTGCAATAAAATAATAAAAATATTACCTATATTCGAGCCTATATTAAATTTGACACATTTAGATTAAAATCAAATCAAGATAAAAAGTAAAATATGTTTAACTAAGCACAATTTTTCAAAAAACTTTCCCTATTTCAATAAAAGTTTATAAAATCGAAAAACTACATAAAAAATGCTTTAAATGATAATTTGACGTGACCTTGAGAAATTTTGTTTACTTTAGAGTGATTTTTCACAAGAAAGCTCAACTTTTAGCCATCCGGCTCGAAGGACCAATTTGTACGCGAAGGAGTTCAATCTCAACGGTACAAGATAATTAGCAGAATAAGTATTTACATAGGACGCTAGCTTGAGCCTTCTTTATGAAAAAAACAAACACTCGAGTATTAAAAAATGTGTTTTATTTTTAAAGAAAATCAAATCAAATATTTTTACTAATATTTACAAGAAAAAAATCTAAAGGTAAACTAAAACTAAGTACTTACTGCTAATCTTAGGTAACTAACAAGTTTTTAAAAATACCATAAATCCTTGTTTAGGTCTGTGTTAAATATCAACACAGTAAATTTCACTTAAGTCGTTAGATCTCCGGCCTGTACACACTGAAAACCACACTGTTATTTAAATTGTCACTATTTAGTTAAAAGTTCATAATGTCCGATAAAAACTGCACTTTAAAACTATTTTAAAATACCTTTTAAAGAATCTTTAATTTTTAGTTATATTTCAAAAACATAAACGGTAATTGTTCAAATTTCGTTGAATAATATTTATTTTAGTTCAATAAAGACAGAGATGAATACAGACAAAATCTTGATTTGTTATTGCTTAATAAATTAAGCCAGCACTTCGTTAACTTGACTATTAAAGTTGAAGACAACGTCGTGTCTTTTAATTTTATAATTGTTGACAAAATCTTGAAATTTTAGTTTTTAAACAAGACAATCGTCGTGCCTTATTTTTACTTTTGCACTGTTAAAACAAGCGTCGTGTTTTCAACAGGTAAATAAAAACAAATAATTAAGACAAGCGTCGTGTCTTAATTTTACTTTCACTGAAACGTTTGACGAACGTCGCGTCATGTAAGAGAGTGTCCGCGGGAACGATCTGTCCACTGCTGGTTGTCTCGGTACACTTTTTCTCCTGTCCCAAAAACATTGGTATTTATACCCACGCATCCCTGGCTTGCGGCGCGGGAATTCGGTACTATGCGTTTTGAAAACATTAATGATGATTTTAATTTTTAATTTTTTAAATAGAAATTAAAGTTTTTATTGAGAAAATTGTTGTATTAAAAGAATATTAAAGTGAATTGTGATTTAATTGTTGCTGTGTCCGCA